>BSBK01011287.1:0-84009 GCA_027943335.1 Chamaecyparis obtusa | reverse complement strand
ATCACTATGTGAATCTCATAAATTCACATAGGGCGCACACCCCTATAGGGCATGTACGCTTTGTAAAGGATTTGAATTTACCAATCCTAAGGCTTGGATTTGCTTGGAGATCCAACCCAAAGGCTTGGATGATTGAAATAGGCCCGAGACATGTTTTCCAGTAGACATACAAAAAAATGACATCTTTTTTTGTGTGCTCCTCGTTAGGTTTACTCGTGCTCAAGAACATAAAAATCAAATGACGTGATATTGTAGATCTCTCTGTTAGCTATCTAAGCATATAATTTATTTTGAATTCTGATTATGTTAAGTTTTTCAACTCTAATTTCTTTTGTGTATGTCCATTTTTTGTAAAAAACCAACATGCAGTATTTTGGGCATAGATTTTGGCTTGTCATCGAATTTTGCAATAAGTTACTTTTTTAGAAACTAGACTCCATTCTACACACTTTAAAAAAAAGAAAATTTAATTTTCGATTAGTTTTAAATGATTTCTAGGGGGAGCACACATAAATTTCATGTTTTCAAGATGTGTGCACTTCGTAAATTCATAAAAAATTATACGTTCATTAAAAAAATTACTAAAAAAATCTAGGATAAACTACGTGGTGTTAGCTAACTTCTCACTAGAACGATTAAGAAAATTCAAAAAAAAAGTTAACATTTTAGGGGGAGCACACCAGATGCTATGTTATGTTTTTGGACAAAAAATAGGACCACTTTTTGTGCTCCCCCTTTTTGAGGGCCTTAATCTGCACCATTTTCAAAATAAGTTAGTAGTTTAGGAACTAGTTTTAGAGTATTACAACTCTTGTTTTTGTCACATCTCAAAATTTTGAGTCTAACTATCTTCAATTTCTTGTTGAAGTTCAGAGTTTGCTGATTTCAGGAAAAAAGTGGCATCTTATACCCCCTTTTTTGTCCCCCATCTTTGGTGCACTTACCCAAACAATACCAGTAATGAACTGACTTACAACAACTAGCTTTGCCCAAATAGTTCCAATGAAGTGCTTAATGAATTACTTCTCTATATCTAATAGACCTTCCAACAATAGGTTCGCCACCACACAACACATCGCACAAAATTATTCTAAGGAATGACTTTCCTTTATACAAGTTACAACAAGTAGTTTAGTTGGCTTGTTAAGACTTCCCCAATGCAAAAATAAATATATAGACCCTTCTAAGATACACACGATATCTTAAACAAGTATACAATAAATATAAATCATCAAATGTGTGCCAAGATCTGCAATCCATGCTAGGAATCATCTGGACACGTTATCTCCTATGGTCACCCAAATAGGTCTTCACAAGACCATACACTTTAGCTGACATCATCACAATTATGGTGACCCAAGAATCTCACATAATGATCTTTTATGTGTATTCTATCAAGCCTCAAACTGACATACCATAATTCATGCTCACATCCAAGTTATCCTAAAAACTTAGAGACCATCTCTGTCATAATCCTTTGTTTTTGCATTGTGACCAGTCTTCATCAAAATAGTCATAACTCATGTAAAAGGGAAGATAATGATCTGCAACTTTATACATAAGGTCTACACACATCCTTCATCACAAACCTAAGATTGTATGTCTTGGAATGTTGTACAATGTTCGTACCACTCTATCAGATCTGCTTGTTCTTGTCATAACCAGTCTGTTTGATGAAACCAAATGAAACATATGTTGACATCAATGAAAAAACATGAATGTCAACACCTTAGACAACAAAAATTCCAATAATTTGTTGGTGTATGAAGCCACTAAAGATTATCTTTGTTAAGAACTTTTAGAACTATTGCTTGGAAAATAAGCCATTTTCTTGTCTACAGTAAACAAACAACTCAATTTACAGGGTGTATTGTTATTCCCTATGTTTCAATAATGGGTATTTGAACAAAGCTACAAAAAAAACCTCCAAAATATCAAATGATGAAAAATCATTGGCGGTATAAAAATTTACAAATCTTTGACTAAAAAGTGACCAATTTAAATATCTCCTAGATATGCCACTTATTGGAATATCAATTCAAAATTGGATTATTATAAATATTTCCTCTCCAATAATAAATAATCTTTTTATGGATTTTTTTTTAAAAGGGTTATAAAATTTAGGGTTACATGAGCAAGCCATAAGTATATCTTAAGGAAATAAATATGACAATAAATTTAAGATATTGCCACCTCAAAAAAGCTTAGCACAATTGGTCAACCTCTAGAAGCTTAGCCAAACTTTTATTATTATTGAAAATCCCTAATTCAAACCGTAAGTTCAAATGCACCTGACTTGAAACCCTAAAATGAGAAATGACCCCCATTGTATTTTAAGCTTCATTGTGTTCCCATTGAGCTTTTGTAGTTGAAAAATGACCCCCTACCATACAAGATACACCATTTGGAAATGGATTTCTCCCCTTATTAGGACTTCTCCTTGCTTTTTCTAAAACATGAGAAATATGATATAATATTTGGGGCTAGATTTTACAGAGTATAAGAAAATTATTGTAAGGGGTATCATCGCCTTAGAACACACATACCTCTTCAATATTTGAGTCTTTTCACAAGTGATTGATCAATCTCCCTAATTTTTCATCTTAGATTCCTCTAATTTTTAGATTCATAAGGTTAGTGGATCAAACCTCAAGGGCTTTGTTTTATGGGTAGTTTTGGCCTTAGACCAAAAAAATTTCTAGTCATCCTCACTTAAATCATATCTTCAAGGGATATCATGGAAAAAATTAAATCTAAATTTGCTAGATAAAATAAAATCTTATTTCGAATTATATCTCTATTAATTAGATTGTCTACAGTAATCAGAAATGGAGATTAGAAATTGCATACCCGAACTAAAAAAGTGAGTGTTGTTTTAGGTACCAGACAAGTTTGGGATGGAAATCCCACATAATATAGCCTATCGACTAAAAATGATTTCAACAACCAAAATCTTATGTTATGCTCTAACCTCAAAATTAACACTAAATCCTTTGACAATGAGATAGGCATGCTATGTGGCAAATTCTCACAAAACCCCTATACTCTTCCCATGTATCCAATAACCCTCTTTGTTTGGACTTAGATGCATCATTGTTTTCTCAAAATTTAATACCCTTGGTAAGAGCCAATGCTTGTTCCGTTCTTTGGTATAAAATGCAAGGATATATCTTTATGTAGGTTGTCCAGGGGCTTCACTATTGTCTCTATCGCTTTGATTACTATGTGTTATCAAGCTCTCATCACTTTCCTCATTCCCTTGTACTATTTTAAAAAAATTATTGTGGGGGGTATTGTTGATAATATTAGTACTTTTTCATATCAGCCAATAGTTCTTATCTTTCTATACACATACTCTTTTAACTATGCTTAATATACCGCTGTCTTTGGAATTGAAAATCTACCATCATGAAATGCCATGACATACCTAAAATAGGGGTACCCACATCAACGCTTCATGACCTTTCCATGCTTCTTTATTCTCAACACAATCAAACTATTTGAGACTAGAAACCTCACCTTGTGATGAGACAATGAGAAAACAATAAAACTAAACTATGATGTATACTATGATATTTACCCATTTGATATTTCTCTTTGGGGTTTTGACTCTTCTTGAGTGTCCATTATAAGGATGTTCCATTTATGATTGATTTTCTCACTATGATAGTCTGGTGTTCTCACTATGCCTTCAATGTTGTTACTGTCACATATCCAACAAGCATACCAGATCAATTTATGGCTTGTGTCTATCCTTCATATATATTTGACCTATTATGTCTTATCTTTCACTACAAACTACTGTTCTAAGTCTATCTTTTGTTGATGCTTGACACAAATAGCTCTTTATGAATTTTTTTCTCATTAAGATTATAGAATATAGGCTATAAACAAGTTGTGAAGACTAGGTCATACTCAACTAGAATTATTTGTTCATCCCTTGGAATCATATAAAATTATTGTGTCAGACTCGAGTATTTCACACGAGAAACCAATATGTATTTGCTTACATCATGAGTAGTATGCGAGATAATCACATGTGAAATATTTTTATGTCTAAATACAATAATATAAAGGCTAATGAATTTTTTTTCACCTTTTAATCTTATAAATAATGTATGCTATGTGTGCATTGACTTAATAATGGTTGAGATTTATGTACACCTCCATTTACATCACCATTTCAAATGTTATTGGGGATTAGTAGTAGGATAACAAATAGTTTGTTGGAAGTTAATAAGTTTTAGGTCATGGCATACCTTAGTAATCAATTTCACTTGGAAAAATGAAAACAAGGAAAATTTAATTTTCATATACAACTTGTGGATTTTGAATAATTTGGGTGGTTTGTACCTAGCTAGCTTATTCTTGGATCCTTTACATTTATACTAATAAGGCCATTATGATCCTTTCCATTCTTACTAATAAGGCCATTTTTACCAATATTTTTTACTATATATATTTTTTCTATGATTTCCCTTTAAATATATTATGTATCATAGGAAAAACCACATTACAATCTACTTGTTATGATAATGGAATTCTCTTTGTGCATGAGAAGACAAGTTCTAGTTTATATATATTGTTCAACTTAGCTAGAAACCTTTCGATGGTATTAGAATCTTACGTATAGGTTGAATTGGTCCGTATCAGTTGAGTTAGCCTAGTGGTGGAGAACTTGCACTCTTGAAAGAGAGATCATAAGTTCAAACCCCACATGAGGTAAGGTATGTACACCTCATTTGTAGCATAGTTAGGTGACTCTTATAAGGAATACATGGTAGTCCCATATTATTGTCACTCTATGTAGACCCAAAAATAGATGGGTGGTATCTTTGACTATAAAACCTCCTTTCCTTTCCTAATAGTTGCAAGGTTGAGAACAAGCACAAATCAGTTATTTAAACTACTACATGAAAGCTCTAGTCAACCTTTAAGGCATAGATACAATTCTTATAACATACTTTTCTTGGAATTTTTTTACCTTAATAATGTTCTTTGCTAAAAAGTACAAACATACACACATGCATACATACATATATGTATATGCATACATATATGTATATACATACATATGCATATACATATAAACACACACACATCCATACATTATAAACATACACATAAATACATACAAACATATATATACTATTGAAGGTTTCTATATCAAATTCATATAATTATTTTACTTACTTTATATAGTAGTATGAACCTTAGGTTGAAGCCTTTTGGATTAAGAGCTGTGAGGGGTATCTATTTCACTAAAGGTTCATAGAACATGATCCTAATATCATTTTTTATAATATTGAGGTATTGCACTCAATACACCACCATTTTTTTATAGACTAGTGTAGAACCATTTAATTTTACCAATAGACTAAAAACCTATTCAAAAGAATTATATTTTAAATGTTAAAAAATAACTATAAAAGTTATAATCAGAATTTGGCACAGAAATTCATTTGATACTCAAACATTAACCTCAACCTTTATACGAATCATGTAGACTATGTAGACCATCTATTCATGTTCTTGATATTGTTTTAAAAAAAATAAAATTGGTTTATCCACATCTAGGCAATCTTTCGATTCATCGTACTGAACTTGTAGAATTTGTAGTAATAAAATGCACACATCGCTCTATCTTTATGCCATCCACATTTGAAGAATGTTTTAATTATTATGGACAATAACTAATATAGATCTTTTCCATTCAACCGAGCAACATTCTATTTTTAAGTTTACATTGCTCCTCATATCGCCCACAAACTCTGGTTCGTTCATATCTCGGAAATCAACAACAAAATGGATGGTGCATGTGATATGACAAAATGCCATAATAAAGTAGTAAAAGGAATGTATTTAGAAGTAATAAGAGACAATTAAAAGTACAGACATAATACTAGATCGAACATGGCTCTGGAAAGCTTAACAGGATGCTTATTTTTGCAGCAGTCAAGCTGATCAAAGATTTCCCAATAAGTACGATTAATCACATCCTATCTGTAGATTAACATCATATCCAAAGGGAGGCCACTTGGGTGGATGCTGATTATCCTCATTTATATCCAATTTGATATGCATATTCCAACTAAAGCACAGTCCTTTGTATGCCACTTAAGAGACACACCACTTGAGTTGGCCCAGTACCTCTTAAATTTCATGAGGTATATGCAATGCATACATGTAATTCCTACTGCATGGTCATGTTTTTACACTTCTTTGGTTTGTAATTCTGTTATTTTCAGATTTGAACTCTGTCTATTTTTTATTCAATAAGAATAAGGATGAGTGTGGACTCTTTAAACTCCATTCATCTCCTCTTTATGTTTCCAGCTCGTGACTGAGGTGACTCTTTTTCTTTTTCTTCCCTTTTTAATAATATAGATGTTACTTAATTCTTACATTGAGAATTACACTAAGCAAAGATAAGGAAGAGGGACCATAATAGTTATTTTATGCAAGTCAAATGATTTGAAAAATTAAATAACCTTTTATTTAGTAAGGTAAGTTTATTATTATTATATTTTTTTGGGTTCAATAGATTGTTTTTGTTGTTTCTAGAAATTTTGATTGTAAAAATATTTCTTTTGTTGAAGCTATTTTAGTTGATTAGTGGTGATTGGTCACAATCTTAGTTTTTATAGTTTTAGTCCTTGTTTCAAACTCACTTAGACTTCAAAGATGTGTTGTTTTATCCGATAGAAGTCCATACTTGTAGACATTAAATCTTGTTGAGAGAGAAATTGCAGAACATGTATAAGGTGCCCAATCCAAAAAATAATATTCTCAAATGACAACTTTCTCAATGACATGTTGGCAAGAAAAAGATATACATAAATTAGAATCTTTTTCTCTGGCTAAAAATCTAGAGTGGCAAGATGGGGAAAAAGAGGAAGGCATTTGGACTATGTGAAGAGCTTCGCTAATAAGTTTAACAAGTGCAAACATCTCATAAAGGAGATAGAGGATATCAATATTATGGTTAGGAACTTTGAAAAGTGGAAATGTCTAGAGAAGGATGTGGAATCAACATTAAATCGTCATGAATATGAAGGCTATTATTCCTTTTTGCAAAGCATTTGGGTAAAATGCCTACTACCTTTTAGGTATTGTAGATTAAACTAGAGACGAGGAAAACCAAGCACGTGGAGGAAGACTCTAATGCTCAAGTGAATTTTTTTTTCTTGGACAATGATAATAGATTGTACAATAAAAAGAAGACAAAAAAAGATAAATCTATGTTCAAAACGATATTCCTCGAGTCAATGACATTGATCAAAGTAGTGTTGCTAAAGAGGTTTCATTTGAAGAGAAGGAGGAATTCCTAAATTGGGAATGATGAGCCATCAAAGGCTTGAAGTTACTTGTTTATTTGTAGTTGTCTTCTATCAATCTTCTCCCATCTTGGGTGTCTGCTACTAGTTTTCTCCTATTTTTTCTTTAGTGTTCCTTTTCCTTTAGTCTCGTTCTTGGTGAGATTTATTTTGTTAGCTTTCTTGGCTATCTTGTAATAGGTATGTGCCCTATGGTTCGTAGCAACAACTTTCATTACAAGAAACTACTTTTGGTATTTTTTGAGGACCTCATCTTACTGCTGCAACATTTGAGCTTGGTAAGAGAGCTCATTTTCCATCGATGATATTCTTTCTCTTCTTCAATAGCTTCCAACTATTTTTGAAGATTCAACATTATCTCCTTACAACTGATATTTTTCACATTTTGGTGTTGGGCAAGATGATAAAAATGTTGATAGGGGCTAAAATAAGCCTCCTTTGGCTGGTAGGAATAAGAAGGTTACCAAGAAGGCTATGTATGGTAGGGCGGAAGCTAAGAATTGAAAAATTATCCATAAATTACCATAGCAAGGGAATATGGAGCAAAATTGGAAGCATTTACAACTTGATATTGCTGGTAGGGAGGTAAAATGCTTGTATTTTCATGTAAATGAGAAGGGAAAAACTGTTGTCCATAATATTCCTCCATATCGAGGAATAGGGAAAGAAGGAGATCTACACCAAGATTTGGGTATGTGCCACTAGAATTAGCCAAATTTATTTAGATATAGAGTCGCTCAATGCTTGAAACCTACCTCTTGAAGGTTGAAAACACTGAAGAATGCACCAATTCTCCAACTGTAAAAGCTCTGTCCCACCGAGCGTGCTATAAAAACTGTTGATCTCAGATAGAGGCTCTTGCCTAGATGAGGGTAGTTTGGAAGATTTATAGGAGTGGAATAGGAGTGCACCCTACAAGCAACCACTAATCATTGACATTAATAATTGTTCATCCTACTTAAATATCACATATTGGATTCATTTGGTCTTCTTCACGCTCTCTTCTTGGTGATTCTTGGCTCTTGAAAACCTCCTTCATCATCTTGGACAACTCTCATATCTCTTTAGCACTCTCACATTGCAACTCTAATACCTTTGTCACTCACCAGCTTGATCTCACCTTTATCTCATCAAGCTCCAATTTTTTTAATCTTGGAAGAGGAGTTGTTTCACACTCATCTCATTTCATTTTGTCTAACATATCATAGTGTCTTGATCTTTTTCTTATTTATCTATTTTATTTTATTAATTATCAATAACCTATTATCTATCTACTAATCTTGGTTGTCCACACAGGTGGAAACATCAAAACATGGGTCCAACTATGGTAGACCTCTTAATCAAGTAGCCTCAACATTTTTCTTTTTGTTTGTGTGCAGATTTTGAAGGAGGAAGGAGAAAGAGATCTTGGCAGAACTTCAACCTACTAGATGTAAGCTTTCTCCTTTTGTCATCTTTTGTAATAGTTACTTTTGTAGCTTAAAGTTGTACTCTCTCTCTCTCTCTCTCTCTCTCTCTCTCTCTCTCTCTCTCTCTCAATCAACCTAGATTCAATTCCTATTTAGTTAGCTATTAGTCTTGTAAGTTTTTGTCCTATTTTATGTACCTTATTTGTACATAGGACACATGCACATTATGCTAGTGTTTTGCATTTTTGCTATAGTACTAGACTCACACTTGTGTCGAGGACAATGAGCTCACAAAATTATTTAGTTTCTCTTGACAATTTTCTTTCCAATTTTTAGTGGTCAGAATATTAATATTTATTATTATTAGATCATGTTATTTTAGTTCCTTTAATTTGTCTTGTGTTCATTTAAGCTTTGAGTTCTAATTAATTAACTAATCTTCTTGATCATTGTAGTCCACTAGAGCACTACTTTAGTGAGGTGGTATTTAAGGGTCGATCCATTCCTCACTTGACTTCATCAATCTCAAGGGTGGTGAATTCCCTTCTTCATAGTAGTATGTTTCTTTATTATAGCATTGATGCATGTCATACAATTCTCCTCAATGTCAATATGATCCCAACCTTTTGCTAGACACCACTCCACGCTCATTGTCAAGGCCTTAATCTTCGCTTCATTATTTTTTATCATTCCTAACTCCTTGAAAATAGTACTCAAGAATTTCTCCACTTTATTCCCAACTATACAATTTGAACTAGCCAAACTCAAATCGACTTTAGAAACACCATCATCTTTTCAACAAATTATTAAAATTAACAAGTAATATGTAATTAATCTAAATATATTTATATTATATTGAACTATTTTATAATAATCATATATAATATAGAATACAATTTAATTATCACATTAATATTAATATTTAATATAATTAATTATAATGATTAAAAATATATAATTGATAATTTATTCTTATTTTAAAATATATCTTATTTATCATTATTAATTAGATATTAATACTACTTTAGATTTTATGATTATATTCTCTTTAAAGAATAAGAAACTTACCTATGTTTTATCTTTTTATGTAACAAAATAATTTTTAATTAACTAATAGAATAGGGTAATAAAGTTGATTTAGTAAGTCCTAGTGCATTCAAGTATAAAAATCAAATTAAAGTGCAAGAAAATCAATTCAAAGTGCATGAAAATTAAATATTAAATTATTCTTAATAATTTATTATTTTATTTGGGGTTGGTACTAATAGATTTTTAATTAGTTTGAGCAAACTATATGTTATATGGTTTTTTAATTGGCTTGAGCAAACTATATATTATATGTAATATCACATTAGTCCACCATAATTTATTAGACCGTATGAATTGACATGCTAATTATTTATAAAACTGTAAATATGACACTTAAATTTATTAATAAACTGTCAAAATTTGTTATATAGGCAATTTAGTATTTTATATGTATGACAAATTATGTTATTTTATAATATATATATATTTCTATTTTGATTATTATATATTCACATTAATTTAAAATATTTTTAAAATAGAATATATAATTTAAAAACTTTTATTTTTATTTCTATTGAGAATCGTTTATTAACCGCTTCTCTTCAGCTTAGAGCCAAGGTCTGAGGGGTATCCATTCCACCAAAGTCGCCCGGGGCACGATCCCGACCTCATCCCTTTTAAGATGTCTTTTCGCTCAGCGAGATTTGAACCCTGGTGGGCTCAATGAGAACCATTGAGCTTCACCGCTAGGCCAACCAATTGTTAAAATCTTGTTTTATATTTTTATATTATTTATTATACATTTATATTAATTTAGATTTTTTTAAAAAATAAAATATATAAATTTAGAAACTTGTTTAATTTAATGGAAATTTTTGTACTTATAATTATTTTTTAGTTTTATATACTTTTTATCAAATAAAACACATAATTTATTTTCTAATTTTATGTTTTTTCAATATTTTTCTTAAAACATAAAATAAAAGGCATTAAAATGATCCGTCATTAAAAAGTCATATGACAGGTGGGGGTGACCGTCAAATTCCAGGCCTGATTTCAATCAAAGGTTACATATAAATGTGCATTCTTTCTTATTATCTTAAGAAGAAAGAAGAAAAATAATGGAGAATGGAGATGGGAAAATCAATGGTTCAGGGCGCAAAATGATTTCTGATCAGCCAGTGCAACTCAATCTGCAATGGGGCACAGTGGAGGAGGAAAATAACATTACCAATCTGGATCATGACGTAATGGTGGAGATCTTGAGAAGACTTCCTGTGCCATCATTGATGAGGGCAAAGACCATTTGTAAAGCCTGGAACAGGGTAATATCGAACACCAATTTCAATGTCACTAACGAGGCACACCATTTTGTGACCCAACAGAGCCATGGAATTACCTTCTTCTGTGCTGCTCTGAATCAGTGGTTTCCAACGCGTTTACCGTGGAATGAAAATGCATTGCTTTACCTCTGTGCTTCAGCAGATGGTCTTTTTCTCTTTCTTGATCATATTCATGATGAAACCCTCATATTTAATCTCTTAACCAAACAACACAGTCAAGTTATCAGATGAAACAGATTTTATGGTTGCTGCTTCATCAGATAGTATTTGGCTTACCATTAAGAGAAGCATAAATCTGTTGATTCTTAATTTGAGGTCCATGGAATGGAGTATATTGCCAGGTTACACTACTCAAGACTACACTACTGAAGATCTGATTGATTGCACTCCAAGGAGAGCTCTCTGTGCTCCTTTTAGAATTTCTTCATCTTTAAGTTTGTCCACAAATCCCCCATTGAATAAATAGGATACAGATCTAACAATAGGCATCTCTGGAAATGTATGACAAAATTGATAGGTACGAATTAGAGCTGTGTTTTGGACTAATCATAACTGGAAATTGAATATACTTGCATGATCAATGAGAGCATGGCAGATATGCACTTCAGCTTGCATGATCCACTTCAGTTTACTTCTCTACTGTCACCGTTTGCACAATAAACTGCAGCGTATTGCAGTATTAGAGAGTCTTAGTTTTTTTTAGTTCAGTTTAATAAGGATCCACTTGTAATTAACTAGAATAATTTGTGCATCCTTGGGATCAGATAAAATTATTGTGTCAAACTCGAGTATTCCTCAAGAGCAACCATTGTATATTTGTTTACATCATGTGAGCATGTGAGACAATTGCATGTGAAATATTTTGGATCTAAATACAATAGTACAAAGGCTAAATGAATTTTTATCACCTTTTAATCATTATTTGTAATGTACATTTTATGTGTGCATTGACTTAATGATGGTTTGATTTATGCACACTTTCCTAGTTACATCACCATTTCTATATATTGGGAATTAGTAGTAGATAACAAATAGTTTGTTGGAAGTTAATACGTTTTAGGTAATCAATTTCATTTGGAAAAATGAAAACAAAGAAAATTTAATTTTCATATATAGCTTGTAGATTTGGAATAAGTTGGGTGGTTTGTATAGGTCCAGCTAACTTCTTCTTGGATCTTTAACGTTTATATTAATAAGGACATTATGATCTGTTCTATTCTTATTAATAAGGCTATTCTGATCAATATTTTTATTATATATATTTTTTATTTTCTATGATTTCTTTTTATATATTTTATATCATAGAAAAAACCACATTATAATCTTCTTGTTTAAATGCTAATGGCATTATCTTTTTGCATGAGTAAGCAAGTTCTAGTTTATATATATTGTTCTTAGCTAGAAATCTTTTGATGATATTGGAATCTTAAATATAGGTTGAATTGGTCTGTTTTAGTTGAGTTAGCCTAGTGGTGGAGAACTTGCGCTCTTGAAAGAAAGATCACAAGTTCAAATCCCACATGAGGTAAGGTATGTACACCTCATTTGTAGCATAGTTAGGTGACTCCCACAAGGAGTACAGGGTAGTCCCATATTATTGTCACCGTTTGTAGACCCCAAAATATTATTGACTATAAAAGCTCATTTCCTTTTCCTTTTCCTTTCCTAATGGTTGTAAGGTTGAGAACAAACACCAATGAATTATGTAAACTACTATGATAGCTCTAGTCAACCTTTGAGGCATAGATACAATGCTTATAACATACTTTTCTTGGACTTTTTTTACCTTAATAATATTCTTTTCTAAAAAGCGCGAGCACATACACATACATATATGTGTATACATGTATGTACACACACATACTATTGAAGGTTCCTATACCATATCCACATAATCATTTTAGTTATTTTATACAGTAGCCTAAGTCTTAGGTTGAAGCCTTTTTAATTAAGAGCTGAAGGCTGAGGGATATCTATTTCACTCAAGACTCATGGAACATGATCCTAATCTCATTTCTTATAATATTGAAGCCTTGCATTCAACAAGCTACCATTCTTAGTAGAATTGTTTACCACCATTCAATTTTACCAATAGACTAGAAACCTATTCAAAAGAACTATATATTTTGAATGTTCAAAAATAACTATAAAAACTATAAGAATTTGACAGAGAAATTCGTTTGCTGCGAGTACTCAAAACATAAACTCAGCATTTATACGGATCATGTAGGACTATGTAGACCATCTATTCACGTTCTTGATATTGTTTTCTTTTTAAAGTTTTGGTTGATCCACATCTAGGCAATCTTTCGATTCATCGTACTGAACTTGTAGAATTTGTAGTAATAAAATGCACACGTTGCTCTCTATCTTTGTGCCATCCACATTTGAAGAATGTTTTAATTATTATGGACAATAACTAATATAGATATATTCCATTCAACCGAGCAACATTCTAATTTTTAGTTTACATTGCCCTCATATCGCCCACAAACTCTGGTTCATTCATATCTCGGAAATCAACAACAAAATGGATAGACCATGTGATATGAAAAAATGCCACAATAAAGTAGTAAAAAAAATGTATTTAGAAGTAATAAGAGACAATTAAAAGTACAGACATAATACTAGATCGAACATGGCTCTGGAAAGCTTAACAGGATGGTTATTTTTGCAGTAGTCAAGTTGATCAAAGACTTCCCAATAAGTACGATTACATCACATCCTATCTGTTAAATAACATCATATCCAAAGGGAGGCCACTTGGGTGGATGCTGATTATACTCATTTATATCCAATTTGATATGCATATTCCAACTAAAGCACGGTCCTTTGTTGGCCTAGTACCTCTTAAATTTCATGAGGTATATGCAATGCATACATGTAATTCCTACTGCATGGTCATGTTTTTACACTTCTTTGGTTTGTAATTCTGTTATTTTCAGATTTGAACTCTGTCTATTTTTTATTCAATAAGAATAAGGATGAGTGTGGACTCTTTAGACTCCATTCATCTCCTCTTTATGTTTCCAACTCGAGACTAAGGTGACTCTTTTTCTTTTTCTTCCCTTTTTAATAATATAGATGTTTATTTATCATAAAATATATATACACATTCATTTACTTAATTCTTATATTGAGAATTACACCAAGGAAAGATTAGGAAGAGGGACCATAACAGTTATTTTATGTAAGTCAAATGATTTGAAAAATTAAATAACCTTTTATTTAGTAAGGTAAATTTTTTATTATTATATATTTTTTGGGTTCAATGGATTGTTTTTGTTGTCTCTAGAAATCTTGATGATAAAAATATTTCTTTTGTTGAAACTATTTTAATTGATTAGTGGTGATTAGTCATGATCTTAGTTTTTATATTTTTAGTCCTTGTTTCAAACTCACTTAGACTTTCAAGACATGTGTTGTTTTACCTGATAGAAGATTCCATACTTGTAGATATTAAATCCTGTTGAGATAGAAATTGTATAACATGTATAAGGTGCCCAATCCAAAAAATAATACTCTCAAATGACAACTTTCTCAATGGCATGTTGGCAAGAAAAAGATATACATAAATTGAAATCTTTTTCTCTGGCTAAAAATTTGGTGTGGCAAGATGGGGAAAAGGAGGAAGACATTTGGGCTATGTGAAGAGCTTCACTAATAAGTTTAACAAGTACAAACATCTCAGAAAGGAGATAGAGGATATCAATATTATGGTTGGGAACTTTGAAAAGTGGAAATGTCTAGAGAAGGATGTAGAATCAACATTAAATCCTCATGAATATGAAGGATATTATTCCTTATTGCAAAGACTTTGGGTAAAACACCTACTACCTTTTAGGTATTCTAGATTAAACTAGAGAAGAGGAAAACCAAGCACGTGGATGAAGACTCTAATGCTCAAGTGAATTTTATTTTCTTGGACAGTGATAGTTGATTGTACAATAAAAAGAAGGCAGAAAAAGATAAATCTATGTTCAAAATGATATTCCCCTAGTCAATGATATTTATCAAAGTGGTGTTGCTAAAGAGGTTTCATTTGAGGAGAAGGAGGAATTCCTAAATTGGGAACGATGAGCCATCAAAGGCTTGAAGTTACTTATTTATTTGTAGTTGTCTTCTATCAATCCTCTCCCATCTTGGGTGTCTGCTATTGGTTTTTCCCTATTTTTTCTTTAGTGTTTATTTTTCTTTATTCTCATTCTTGGTGAGATTTATTCTGTTAGCTTTCGTGGCTATCTCGTAATAGGTTTGTGCCCTTTGTTCCTAGCAACAACTTTCATTACAAGAAACTACTCTTGCTATTTTCTAAGCACCTAAGCTTACTAGTGCAACATTTGAGCTTGGTAAGAGAGATCATTTTGCCATCGATGATATTCTTTCTCTTCTTCAATAGCCTACAACTCTTTTTGAAGATTCATCATTATCTCCTTACAACTGATATTTTCCACATTTTGGTGTTGGGCAGGAGGGTAAAAATGTTGATAGGGGCTGAAATAAGCTTCCTTTGGCTGGTAGGAACAACAAGGCTGCCAAAAAGGCTATGTAGGGTAGGGAAGGAGATAAGCATTAAAAAATTACCCATAAATTGCCGTAGCGGGGGAATATGGAGCAAAATTGGAAACATTTACAACCTTATATTACTGGCAAGGAGATAAAATGCTTGTATTTTCATGAAAATGAGCAAGGAAAATATGTTGTCCATAATATTCCTCCATATTGAGGCATAGGGAAAGAAAGAGATCTACACCACGATTTGGGTATGTACCATCAGAATTAGCCAAAATTTCTTTAGCTACAAAGTCATGAAATGCATGAAACCTACCTCTTGAAGGTTGAAAACACTGAAGAATGCACCAATTCTCTAATTGTGAAAGCTTTTTCCTGCCGGGCATGCTAGAAATTTTTTTGATCTCAGATATGGGCTCTTGCCTAGATGAGGGTATTCTAGAAGCTTTATACCTGAGTGGGATAGGAGTGCACCCTACAAATCAACCAATATTCATTGACACTAAGAATTGTTCATCCTACTTAAAATATTGATCACATATTGGCTTCATTTGGTCTTCTTCACTCTCTCTTCTTGGTGATTCTTATCTCTTGAAAACCTCCTTCATCATCTTGGACAACTCTCATATCTCTTTAGCACTCTCACATTGCAACTCTAATACCTTTGTCACCCACTAGCTTGATCTCACCTTTATCTCATCAAGCTCCAATTTTTTAGCGTGGAAGGGGAGTTTTCTCACACATCTCATTTTATTTTGTCTAACATATCATAGTGTCTTGAACTTTTTCTTATTTATCTATTTTATTTTATCAATTATCAATAATCTATTATCTATCTACTAATCTTGGTTGTCCTTGTAGGTGGAAACACCAAAACAGGGGTCTAACTATGGTAGACCTCTTAATCAAGTAGCCTCAACATTTTTCTTTTTGTTTGTGTGCGGGTTTTGAAGGAGGAAGTAGAAAGAGATCTTGACAGAACTTCAACCTACTAGATGTAGTCCTTCTCCTTTTGTCATATTTGTAATAGTTACTTTTGTAGCTTAAAGTTGTACTCTCTCTCTCTCTCTCTCTCTCTCTCTCTCTCTCAACCTAGATTCAATTCCTATTCAGTTAGCTATTAGTCTTGCAGGTTTTTGTCCTATTTTATGTACCTTATTTGTACATAGGACACATGCACATTATGCTAGTGTCTTGCATTTATGCTATAGTACTAGACTCACACTTGTGTCTAGGACAATGAGCTCGCAAAATTATTTAGTTTCTCTTGACAATTTTCTTTCCAATTTTCAGTGGTCAGAATATTAATATTTATTATTATCATCATGTTATTTTCGTTCCTTTAGTTTGTCTTGTGTTCATTGAAGCTTTGAGTTCTAATTAGTTAACTAATCTTCTTGATCATCGTAGTCTGCTAGAGCACTAGTTTAGCGAGGTGGTATAAGGGTCGATACATTCCTCACTTGACTTCAACAATCTCGAGGGTGGTGAATTCCCTTCTTCATAGTAGTATGTTTCTTTATTATAGCATTAGTGCATGTCATACAATTCCCCTCAATGTCAAATGATCCCAACCTTTTGCTAGACACCACTCCACTCTCATTGTCAAGGCCTTAATCTCTGCTTCATTATTTTATGTCGTTCATAACTCCTTGAAAATAGTTCTCAAGCATTTATCCACTTCATTCTCAACTATACAATTAGAACTAGCCAACCTCGAATTGACTTTAGAAACACCATCATCTTTTCAACAAATTATTAAAATTAATAAGTAATATGTAATTAATCTAAATATATTTATATTTTTATAATAATTTATATATAATATAGGATACAATTTAATTATCACATTAATATTAATATTTAACTTAATTATAATGATTAAAAATATATAATATATAATTTATTTTTATTTAAAAACATATCTTATTTATCATTATTAATTAGATATTAATAATAGTTTAGATTTTATGATTATATTCTCTTTAAATAATAAGAAACTTACCTATGTTTTATCTTTTTATGTAACAACACAATTTTTAATTAATTAATAGAATAAGGTAATAAAGTTGATTTAGTAAGTCCTAGGGTATTCAAGTATAAAAATCAAATTAAAGTGCAAGAAAATCAATTCAAAGTGCATGCAAATTAAATATTAAATATTAAATTATTCTTTATAATTTATTATTTTATTTGGGGTTGGTACTTATTGATTTTTAATTAGTTTGAGCAAACTATATGTTATATGGTTTTTTAATTGATTTGAGCAAATTATATATTATATGCAATATCACATTAGTCCACCATAATTTTTAACAACGCAACTCAAAAAAAATTGGTTAAAAATTGGTTAAAAATTATACATTCAGAGTGGATAGGTGAAAAATAGCTTCTAAGAGTCTAATATTTTTTTATAATAAAACATTAATTTTGTCAAATAAAGAATATACAGTTATATATTATATTAAATATTAATTTTATATTAAAACATCAAAATAATAGAATTTTAAAAAATGAAAATCCTGCGCTGAAAGGATTTCATTTATCTTATATTTGCGACAAAATTAATGTTTTATTATAAAAAAATATTACAATGCACACATAACATACATTATTTGTAATGATTAAAAGGTGATAAAATTGCATTTAGCCTTTCTCAGTGCGCTAAATGGATTTCATTTATCTGAAGTGGAGTTGAAGTGGAACATCATGGAGATGAATAAGTCGATTGCATGATGGTGGATGGATAGAGGGTGGATTTTAATCAGGTTTGGAATTTGATGGTCGTATTGGTTGTTTTTGTACTTTTCGACCGTATATGATAGACTGAAAAATTATTAGATCATATGAATTGACAGGCTAAATATTTATAAAATGGTAAATACGACACTTAAATTTATTAATAAACCGTCAAAATTTGTTATAGACAATTTAGTATTTTATATGTATGATAAATTATGTTATTTTATAATATATATATATTTCTAGTTTGATTATTATATATTCACATTAATTTAGAATATTTTTAAAATAAAATATATAATTTAATAACTTGTTTTATATTTTTATATTATTTATTATATCTTTATATTAATTAACAAAATATATAAATTTAGAAACTTGTTTAATTTAATTGAGATTTTTGTACTTATAATTATTTTTAGCTTTATATACTTTTTATCACAAATAGAAGTTTCTATTTGTATATTATTATTGATTTAAAATCTTTCCCAAATAAAACACATAATTTATTTTTTAATTTTAAATTTCATCAATATTTTTCTTAAAATATAAAATGAAAGACATTAAAATAATCCCTCATTAAAAAATCATATAACAGATAGGGGTGACCGTCAAATTCTCATTCTTTCGTATTATCTTATGAAGAAGAAAGAAGAAAAAGAATGGAGAATGGAGATGGGAAAATCAATGGTTCCAGATTTGAGCTTTACGATTCCAGGATAGATGAGTGGAAGGATATCCCTACTGAATTTCAGCTCTTTGGTTATAATACACATGTTTGGAAGAGCACACTACACAAATCCCCATTGAATAAATAGGATACAGATCTAACAATAGGCATCTCTTAAATGTATGACAAAATTGATAGGTACGAATTAGAGCTGTGTTTTGGACTAATCATATCTGGAAATTGAAGATACTTGCATGATCAATGAGAGCATGGCAGATATGCACTTCAGCTTGCATGATCCACTTCAGTTTTCTTCTCTACTGTCACCGTTTGCACAATAAACTGCAGCTTATTGCAGTATTAGAGAGTCTTAGTTTTATTTAGTTCAGTTTAATAATGATCCACTTGTAATTAACTAGAATAATTTTTGCATCCTTGGGATCATATAAAATTATTGTGTCAAACTCGAGTATTCCTCAAGAGAAACCATTATATATTTGTTTACATCACGTGAGTATGTGAGGCAATTGCATGTGAAATATTTTGGGTCTAAATACAATAGTAAAAAGGCTAAATACATTTTTATCACCTTTTAATCATTACAAATAATGTATCTTATGTGTGCATTGACTTAATAATGGTTTGATTTATGCACACCTTCCTAGTTACATCACCATTTCTATATATTGGGAATTAGTAGTGGGATAACAAATAGTTTGTTGGAAGTTAATAAGTTTTAGGTCATGACATACCTTAGCAATCAATTTCACTTGGAAAAATGAAAAGAAAGAAAATTTAATTTTCATATATAGCTTGTGGATTTGGAATAAGTTGGTGGTTTGTATAGGTCTAACTAACTTCTTCTTGGATATTTAAAGTTTATACTAATAAGGATATTATGATCCTTTCCATTCTTACTAATAAGGCTATTGTGACCAATATTTTTATTATATATATATTTTTTATTTTCTATGATTTCCCTTTATATATTTTATATCATAGAAAAAACCACATTATAATCTACTTGTTTTGATAATGACATTATCTTTTTGCATGAGTAGACAAGTTCTAGTTTATATGTATTGTTCTTAGCTAGAAACCTTTTGATGGTACTGGAATCTTACATATAGGTTGAATTGGTCTGTATCAGTTGAGTTAGCCTAGTGTTTGAAAGAAAGATAACAAGTTCAAATCCCACATGAGGTAAGGTATGTAGACCTCATTTGTAGCATAGTTAGGTGACTCCCACAAGGAGTATAGGGTAGTCCCATATTATTGTCACCGCTTGTAGACCCAAAAATAGATGGGTGGTATCATTGACTATAAAAACTCATTTCCTTTTCCTTTCCTAATGGTTGCAAGGTTGAGAACAAACATAAAGGAAATTTATGTAATACTACTACGAAAGCTCTAGTCAACCTTTGAGGCATATATACAATGCTTATAACATACTTTTCTTGGACTTTTTTCACCTTAATAATGTTCTTTTCTAAAAAGCACACACACACACACACACATACACACATGCATATATGTGTATACATGTATGTACACACACACATACTATTGAACGTTCTTATACCATATCCACATAATGTCACGACCGGTTTTGTGACCTCCTTATTTTGCGGATCCTTCAGTCGACTTATGCTGACTAGGAGGAATTGACATGTTCGGGTAACGATGAAAATGGTAAATTTTTATTTAAATGAGATGGAATTTGTAAATGTTACAATTTTTAAATGGTTATTTAATTTTGGAGGTTATTTATCATGTGATGAATTACTGATGATGGTTTTTCTTGTCAAGTGTTTGAATGGATGCAGGTCGGAGGACAGAGGTGTGGTCGAGCAGAGAGGTCTAGCTCCCCGCCTAGTGTCAGATTCGAATGACTAAGTGACACACACACCACGGATAAATATTAGAAAATAAAATAATAAGATAATGCCATTATACATTATAAATTCATAGATGAGGACTAGATAAGTTTTGCTATGTGCGTTCACTGCTGAATGATTAAAATAAATCTTTGCATTTTTATTTCCTTATCGTTATAGGAAATTAAATTAACAAATAACGTTAAATGTGTGAACTTTAATTGTAGTCCTTTCCTTTTACTTTCATTTTTACCGGAAGTAAATCAAGAAACAGTTATTGGCCACTAATGATATAATGCCAGGACATTTTTCATTTGGGGGCACTTTCTGGTTATGCGCGGAAAAACAATAGCTGAAAAACTTGGGAAAACTAGGGTTTGATTGGGAATAAAAAGAAACAACTGGCGGAAGCACTGCTAAGAAGCGACAGGGGTGACAGTACAAACGTGAGAAATTTTTTTTGCAGCCGCTGGTATCAGGCATGGCTCTACCTTATTACAATGTCTTACGTTTTGAGTAAGAAATGTTTGGTTAGAATTAAATATTTCTGGTTAAGCTTCACCGTAGCTCTGTGATACTTGTTATTTTTCTCTATTTCTGCTAGATAAAATCTTTAAACTCTATCAAATGATAACAAATAAACTCGAATAGATGCTATGTGTTCTTTTTATCTATTCTGGCTTTTATTTTTCATTTGATATTTTAATGATGTCGGTTTAGCATTGAAGGGTATCATATAGAAGTTCTATGTTTTTGTCTTTTCTGGCTTTTATTAGCTGTGTGTAAGAAAAGATTCCCGTTTGGGAACAACTTTCGAACAGAAAAACTTTCTTGACTGGATTCCTTGTTATCTTAAACTGCTTGCAATCAAATTTAATGTGCATAAAACTTTTAGAGCAAGTACTGATTAGTATTACCATTCAATGTAACTGTTTAGTCGGATTGAAGACTGAACAGAGCTTCACAGGAGTAGAATTGAATCTGAAATAAAATACTCAAGATTAAATTCACAGATGTCTAGTGATGCATGCTATGTAAGAGATAATCACCCTTGTAATTTTTGTAGAAGCTAAATTTTATTACAGAGTGTGTGGTTGAGTTCCAAAATGGAGGAGTGCTTGAATGACACAAATAGACAGTCATTGAAAAATGAAAACAACATTAGAACCTTGTAGATTGTTTTTGGAGGAACCTTGTAGTGTCGTAATTTCTGGAATAGACTCTCCGTTTCACACTTGGCTGTAAAGATTTGGTTACTCTTATCATTATGTGTTTAGTTTATATATGTTTATATTGTTGAATGAACCCTATTTGGAGAGAAAGATCTAGTTTCTCGCAATCTGCTGTTTAGATGGAAAAGTCATGTTATAATGATCCTTATAATCATTTCATTCCTGGATTAATATGTGAAACATAAATGTTGCAACATTTAGAGAGAACGTAGATTACCAATTGCAAAGCTTTCTTTTCGCTTATCCTACAGTCAATGCTTTCCATGAAGTAACATCTCTCTGATGCATTTTGTCAAACGGTTAGGCTTTCGATACCCTTGTGAAAAGCTAAGGCTGCTGGATTTTCAATGACCTTTTCTAGCTGCACCTGTGTCAGAGGTCTTCTTAATTCACCATATCTATATCCATTTCCATGCAATGCTGGTTTGCTGTTGATGCCAAATTAGGCCATCAGAGATCCATTCTGTGTTAACCTTCTTTGAGAAAGGTGTCTTTGTTCGAAACTATTGGAGAACATAAACTACTAAAAGTTAATAGCCTTTAAAAGGGTCTGGTATCCGACTCAACCCATCCAGAAAATGGAATTGACTTCTTTGGGCATCGGAATAGCATACATCCAAATGTACATACATGGCTAGCAGAACCGTATGCACTTCACAGTCTAGAGACGACTTCCCTGTTGTATGAAATGAATTTGTTCTCTTTAGTATAGTCACTTATAACTCTTTATTTCCTTACAACAGTGAATGAGATGTACAGTACTAAATGGATATTGAAAACCTTGTTATGATTGCTTCTTTATGTTTAAATCTGCATATAAAGCATAGCACTGGTACCTTGACTAGGCAGAATGTTCCCTGTTCTGGAACCTTATTTGTCTGACATTATTAATTCTTCTCTTATTTTTAACTGGAAAATCTTAGAGTAAAACCAAACACCAGGGTGAATCTTTTTAGCAGTGATACAGTTTTATAGTATTGAATGGATAATGAACTATCTTTCTAGTTGTTGAAATTATTGAATTAAGTTGCTGTGATGCTATCATTTTCCTGTTTGATGTGAAAATCTAGACTGTATCAACTGGGATGGAAATTGTGCCGAATGTAGATTACAAGGGAGGGTGAATACTTTTATTTACCTGCCAGTTCAAATCTGGATTAATACTTTGGCCAAAGTGAATGCATTTGTTCATTTGACATGCATGGTTATTTTTACCCCTTGCTACATCCGTTGTATAGAACCTACTGTAGGCATATGTGCTTGTAGGTTAAGTTACACAGCTACACTAAGACCATCCAAATCTGCCAGTAGCGAGAAGCTAGGCCTCTCGTGTAGGGACGGGGCGTTCTTCGTGTCAGGAAGAACCTTGGGGAAGCTCATCACTTCCGGAGCTGACCACTCCACGGTTGGGTGGTAAAAGAACCTGGACCCCACCTCTATTCTCAAGGAAGCGTAAGGGACTTAGTCTGAGGCTTAGGAGACAGAACCCGATGAGTTGGTACTTCCAGTGTTTAATTCTTCTCTTCTTTCTCTATCTTCCATGGTGTACTTTATCTAGTGATCGACAAGCTGGTCGACACTTTTGGATGTAATAACTTTGTCGTATAAATGTAATTTGTAATTTGATTCCTTAATCCGATAAGATGGTCGGCATGAATTGTATGTATTTTGAATGAAAGACTTAATGTACACTTGACGAGTTGGTCGCCTGTATGTTTCCTCTTTTGATGTAACATGTGATAAATGTTTTGGTTGTCGACTTTGTCTTTCGACTTTCAAATTATTATGCTTTATGCTTATGTGGAAGTCTAGATGTAATCTTAGTCTTTACACATAATCATTTTAGTTATTTTATACAGTAGCCTAAGCTTTAGGTTGAAGCCTTTTTTAATTAAGCACTGAAGGCTGAGAGATATCTATTTCACTCAAGACTTATGGAACATGATCCTAATGTCATTTCTTAGTAGTAAAAAGAATGTATTTAGAAGTAATAAGAGACAATTAAAAGTACAGACATAATACTAGATCGAACATGGCTCTGGAAAGCTTAACAGGATGGTTATTTTTGCAGTAGTCAAGTTGATCAAAGACTTCCCAATAAGTACAATTACATCACATCCTATCTGTTAAATAACATCACATCCAAAGGGAGGCCACTTGGGTGGATGCTGATTATACTCATTTATATCCAATTTGATATACATATTCCAACTAAAGCACGGTCCTTTGTTGGCCTAGTACCTCTTAAATTTCATGTGGTATATGCAATGCATACATGTAATTCCTATTGCATGGTCATGTTTTTACACTTCGTTTGTTTGTAATTCTGTTATTTTCAGATTTGAACTCTGTCTATTTTTTATTCAATAAGAATAAGGATTCAAGTGTGGACTCTTTAGACTCCATTCATCTCCTCTTTATGTTTCCAACTCGTGACTAAGGTGACTCTATTTTTATCCACCTCCTTTTTCTTTTTCTTATTACTTTATGTAAGTTAAATGATTTGAAAAATTAAATAATCTTTTATATAGTAAGGTAAGTGTTTTATTATTATATTTTTTAGGGATCAATGGATTATTTTTGTTGTTTCTAGAAATTTTGATGATAAAAATATTTCTTTTGTTAAAACTATTTTAGTTGATTATTGGTCATGATATTAGTTTTTATATTTTTAGTCCTTGTTTCAAACTCACTTAGACTTTAAAGATGTGTCTTTTTACCCTATAGAAGATTCCATACTTGAAAATATTAAATCTTGTTGAGAGAGAAATTGTATAACATGTATAAGGTGTCCAATCCAAAAAATAATATTCTCAAATGACAACTTTCTCAATGGCATGTTGGCAAGAAAAAGATATACACAAATTAGAATCTTTTTCTCTGGCTAGAAATCTAGAGTGGCAAGATGCGGAAAAAGAGGAAGGCATTTGGGCTATGTGAAGAGCTTCACTAATAAGTTTAACAAGTGCAAACATCTCAGAAAGGAGATAGATGATATCAATATTATGGCTGAGAACTTTGACAAGTGGAAATGCCTAGAGAAGGATGCAGAATCAACATTAAACCCTCACGAATATGAAGGATATTATTCCTTATTACAAATAATTTGGGTAAAACACCTACTACCTTTTAGGTATTCTAGATTAAACTAGAGAAAACGAAAACCAAGAACATGGAGGAAGACTCTAATGCTCAAGTAAATTTTATTTTCTTTGACAATGATAGTAGATTGTACAATAAAAAGAAGGTAGAAAAAGATAAATCTATGTTCAAAATGATATTCCTCTAGTCAATGATATTAATCAAAGTGGTGTTGCTAAAGAGGTTTCATTTGAGGAGAAGGAGGAATTCCTAAATTGGGAATGGTGAGCCATCAAAGGCTTGAAGTTACTTGTTTATTTGTAGTTGTCTTCTATCAACCTTCTCCCATCTTGGGTGTAGATGCTACTAGTTTTCTCCTATTTTTTCTTTAGTGCTTTTTTTCCTTTAGTCTCTCTTGTTCTTGGTGAGATTTATAACAAAGGAAATGATTGACTTTTTGGGCACATAGACTGACAGTAAATATACATGTTTGTATGAGTACCAAAAATTAAAAGAAAAAGATGTCATTGACCTGATATTTCAATTTGATGCAGTTTTGTAGGGAAGAGGTTGCCTTGGATATCCTATTCCTAGGAAGAGGTCAACTGGGACATCTTGTTCCTAGCACTTTTGATTGAACTCAGTTTCAAATTGTCTATCGGATTCTAAAATTTTTAGATCCAAGCCCATGCGAATGCTACCTATTCATGCACAAATAAAAATGGAAAAATGTTGCGTACAAACAAGGGTTTTCCTCATTCAAACCCTCGTTAAGGAAATAAACCTTGAAATAGAAATGAAATTACATGAAAGTAAATCTTGTAAATGTAAATTAAATATTAGATCTACTTTGTAAAGGTATATACCTTCATAAACAGATATTGAGATCATGATATCTATGAAGATGCTTGTATATTTCTTGAATATAGTTGTATTTTGTCTTTGAATCTTGGAGTGTAAAGAAGAATCAAGGATGTCATTCACAAATACATAGATTTGAAAATAGTCTTCAAAGATCTTCAATGTTGTTATGGCCTTGAAGAATGGATGGATGGATGAATGTAAATGGAAAAGGAACTTATTTCTTGATTGAAGTCTCCTCCACTTGGTCATCATGGGAGAGAAGCTTTCTACAATAGAGTATATTTCCTTCTAGGATACTTTGGATACTTGAAGAATGCTTGAAGTCTTGATCTTGAATGCTTGAATGCTTATATTCAAATATTGAAAGTGGATGGAAATCTTGATCATGGTTACCAAAATGAGGATAGATACATTTCTTTTATGTCTTTCAAAAAAATTTGGAGCTCAAAAATCAAAGGAGACCAATGAGAATCTATAAATCCTTCTAAACTAATGAGACATACCCCTCATTCAATTTTTGAGGAAAAATAAAGGGAAGAGGTTAGCTTGGACAACCTCTTACCACAAAAAGATAATAAAATTTGGTTTGGAAGTTTGGAAAGTGGAAAGAAAGACAAAAATATAGGTGGTGGAGGGATGGGTCAAATATAACAGATATGAAATCTTGATAATACTAAAATAAGGCCTAATTGAGCATCTAATTATAGGTGCTTACAATTTAAGATGGTACATTTAGCCCCCATTTCAATAGGAGTATGAGACTACCTCATGCTCATGGTAAACTAGATCATAGCATTGGAAAAAATTTATTAAGTTCAAGGAGACAAGGAGACACCAAGTCCTCAAGTGACTTAGGTCCTCATTAAATCTAAATCCAAGATAAAAAGAAGAAACACATGAAAAGGAGAGAGAGAGAGAGAAATAGAGAAGACATGACCAACTATCTTAGTAAGGTTTTGACTTACTATGGGCTATGTGAAGAGAAAATACTTTTGCAAAACATGGAATTGATAGTGTAGCAGGTTGTTTTATGCTAGTCAACTCATCGAAGAGGATAACCAAGTGAAGCATTGTCAAATAGGAAATCTTCCAAAGAAGGAATTGATCTTAAGGAAAACATTGTCTCCCCAAGGGATCTAGAAAAGAAGGATCAACCCTAAGGAAAAACATAGTCTCCAAAGGGATCCATTGAATAATGCATAGGGAAAGATAATGTATTGTAAAGGATAAACCTAAGGAAAGCATTGTCTCCTTAGCCATCCATATAAGATATTGCATTGAATTATTTTGTATGTGTGTGCTAAATGTGAAACAAGGAGAAGAGTGTATGCCCTCACATTAAAGATATTGTAAATTAATTAATAGGAGCTATGACTTTAATGGAGCATACAGGCACCCACTAAAGATGTTCCACTATGAGACACCACCAAGAAAGGACAAACCAAGGGAAATGAAACACATGAAAAAGAAAGGACAAATGGGATCTACTAGATTTGGGCATAGTGTTATCATATGATAACTCATGTATATCAAGGATTATATCAAAATGAAATGACATCATCCCCCAAAGGTAGTTGAACTATGAGCATAGTGGAAGAAAATCACATAAGAGATACTAAGAAGAGTATTTTTAGGTTGACATTGTAGACACCAAAAATAATGGTTTCTACCACTTTTCATCTTCCCTGATCAAACAACACAAAGGTACATTTAAGAACAATGGCACATGCATGACATAACACATATACAACATGTAGAAGAAATAAGATACAAATCAATGAATGTAACAACAAGTTGATTCCTTTATCACCTTGCACCAATGGAGAAACAAGGGAAATATAAATAAATATAAACAAAACACATAGAAAAAAATACATTATGAGGGAAGCACAACACAAACATGAAAACACATTAAAGAATCCATTGTACAAGAGCTAGTCAAGAATATTGCCTACCCCCAATCTTAGTTGTTATCATTTAGAATAGGTATGCAAAATTCAAGAGTCACAACATTGAGTAGTGTAGATGGAGCTATCACAAGTTCTAAACAAGGACTATGCTCTAATGATGAGCTACTTTATCTTCCACTAGGAGATAGGGATAAAATTTGTGAAAATCTAGCACGTAAGTCATGATTAACATCAATAAAATCATACATATCATAAAAACCATTAGCATTAACATAATTTTTAATAGAAACATTAAAATCATCATCATCAAGAGTATCTTCTCCATCTTAATTAATAATAACAGAATCTCCGGTACTAATTAAATTATGTTTATGTAATTTATTTTTCTTTGTATTATATTCCTCTCTTGGGCTATGCATAGGTTTGTCTAAGGGAATCAAGGCATTATGAGGTGTCTTAGGGGAGGAATAATTTTGGGAAGAAAGCTCATGGGCCCTAGCATGGTCTCTATAGTGGTGGTTATGAGAACAATTGTTATATTTTTTTTTGTTAAAATTTTTGGTTGGTGTAGGGCCAATCACCATCGATTCTTTTTCATATTTAAGAGGAAGCACAAAAGGATCCACACTAGGTTGAGATATAATAGCTAAAGGGAATTGATAGGATATAGGAGTTATAATTGGAGTATAAATAGGAGGAATGAAAGGTATAGAAGGATTCAAGATCAAGGGAAAGGATATGGGACTACCTTAGGATTGCTAAGTTCACAAATATTTTGATCTTTGAATTTTTAATAGTATAAGAAGAAATGATCTTAGTGAGGTGTAATTGGTTGAGGCATGTTAGGCCAAAATAATTTAAGCTCAAAGTTTCCTCAAATGACTAAAGGCTAATAGGGAATATGGTTAATCATGATGATTTCTCCATTATGGGGAAATTTAAAACACTTATGGATAAGAGAGACAATAAATTTCATGGAAGTGAGCCAAAGATGGTAAAGTCTAACTTAAAATTTATCAAAACGTGGCATGAAAACAAAGTAACATCTAAGGATTTTGTACCAACTTCAATGGGGAAGGTAATGGAACCATGGGTGGGACAAGTGAAACCATTGAAAGTTTTAATCATCACATCTATTCTATCATAGGAGTCACGATGGAGGTGTTTAGTGTAAAGATGTTCTTCAATTGTAACATTCACCATGGAAGTAGGATCTATAATGAATCCATGAGAGGGAAGACCATTTATCTTAGCAACAACATAAAGAGGACAATCAGGCTCCCTAATAGTCTCCTTAGGATAAAATGTAATGCAAAGATCAGGTGGTTTTGGTTGATTAATAAGATTGACAATATTTTTTTCCTTACTATAATCATCATCATATTTCACAATAGTAAGAGAGTCAATAGCATGGGTGGAAGAAGATGGTGAGAAATGGGTAGACTCAATTGTATTGGTAGAATGAGAAGTTAAGGGATTGGTATAGATTTGGAAGTTTTTCTTGGGAGGGAAAATGGACTTGTTTCCTTTATCATTAACACCCTCAATAGATATAGAATTAGAATCAATAAGGTCCTAAACATTAATCTTCAAACAGAAACATTTCTTAGTATTATGACTAGGTTGACGATAGTATCGCCAAAAATATTTTGGATCAAAGGATTTAGATGTTTGTTTGGATAGACCAATTGGTTTAATAGAAGCATAAAAAAATTAGCATTAATAAACTTTAACATCATATTATGAAAATATTTAGAAAGAGGTGTAACATTATAAGAAGGTTTAAAAATAGATGAAAAAGGAGCCACACATTTAGATGTTGATACCACTTGCCCATAAATTTTATTTTATGAATTGTTGATCTTGATGAAGCCTTTAGGATTTTGAAACTTTTGGAATGGATAGGATGCAACATCACTCTTATCAACTAGAGACATTCAAGAAGTTCTCTCAAATTGACTCACTTGAAGCTAATAATTATGAAGAACTACACATAATTGAGTAAAAGAAGAGAATTCAAAAACAAATATCAAGTATCTCTTATATCTTATTGTAAATTAGCAATGAAATTACATTGAATATCAATATTAGGAACAAGATAGGAAATATGAGCATGCAAATGTTTAAATCTACCAATGAAATCAGTTACATTTTATTTAACACCTTGTTTACCATGCATTAAATTAGTCAAAGAAATCTTAGGACCATTATCATTTTGAATCTATTGAATGCAAGAATTGGTAAGTTTTTGGAAAGAATCAATATAATAAGGATGTAAAGAGCAATACCATTGCAAGGTCTTATCTCTAATAGTTCTAGTAAAAAATTTATCCATGATTTTATGATCATGAGAGGAGTTTCTACACAATGTTTGAAATGTTATTACATGAGTCAAGGAATCATTGTTTCCAGTATAAGTCTCCAAATGAGGAATTTCCATGTATTGAGGGATAACGACATGAATGATGTCTAATGACAAAGGGCTAGCAATATCACAAGTGGGAATACTAAATTTGGATTGAGTGATGGAAGAAATTTTTTGTTTTAAGGATGACACGATTTGAGAAAGATTATTGATAGTGGATTCAGTTGAAATGTTGGTATTGGACATGTGTGAAAGGTTTGGAACATTATGATAAATAGAAGGAACATTGGTATATGAAAAATAACACATTATTGTAGGTAGGTATGGATGATGATTGGGAAATACATGGAACACTTAAAGGAAGAGGAATGATAGGATTAGGAATACTTCCAAGACTAACAATGTTAGGATTAGGTAATACTGAGAGGGGGGGTGAATGATCAATATCACTCAACTTTAATTTAAACTTCAACCAATTATAACTAAACCAAAACAATGCTAAAATTAAAAGAACATATAAGCACAACACATAAATCATGACACCATGATTTGGTCTCAAGGAAACCCTGGCCAAGGGAAAACCCTGGTGGGGATGATACCCATAACTATGTACTAAAATATTATATCCTTGTTGGGAGATCTAGCCCTATTAGGAGCTGATTGTTTCATAGTACATTTCCTTGCTAGAGGAATACAAAACCCTGTTAGTGGATACAAAACCCTGTTAGGGGATACAAAACACCTGGTTAAAGATGGTGAGCATACAACTCTTACAATCAAAGTACTGTCTCAAAAGAGTTCTCCAAAATGAATAATACAAGCACTTTCATTACTTAGATAGTTCCAGTTGTAGCTCTGTCACATACTGATCTTGCATCTTCTCTCTTCTCTCAAATTTTAATCATCATTATTCATCATCATCTCATCCATACCTATCACTTCCAAAAAAAAATCTATACTTATACAAAATTTGCCATCCAGTCGGCTTCACATATAGCATACAAAACATAATAATAAATTATGTAAATGATAAACATAGAGTCAATGATCATATATTACCAAAGAGTTAGAAATATACTTTCTCCATTTGACTTAGCGTGTTACCATATCCACTATTCTTTCCTTAATCTTCACAACTGCTCATATGCCATGTTACATTGATTGTCTATCTTCGCATACCTTCAAATTACTGTATCTTACTGATCTGATCACCAAAACACATGCAAACTTAACCAAAGCATATAAATATCCCAAAATACCTTCTATTAACTTCACAAGCCACAATACATCATATATTGTCATCGTTGACAAAAACTATTCCATAGTACACTGTTGTCCTGATTCTGTACTTAGTCATTTTCATGTCTGTGACTCCAGTATCAAAACTCTCTGCATGCGATCACTCCAGCATAAGTGTTTCCATGAATGACAACCCTCAAGTGATCCCTAGTGCCCCAAAACACCACTTTCCAACAATCTCTCCCTTTTGCATTGATGGCAACACTTAGAAAAATGACTAAGTGTTAAAGCACTAACTATACATATCTCCTTTTCTCTTTTCTTCTTTTTTACTATTTTTTTATTTACATCTTTTTATTTCTTATTATTATTTTTCTTCTCTTCCTTTCACTCTTCACATTTTTCTCTCTCTTCCTCCCCCTTTGACATCAATGGCAAAGGTACTTATAAAATTTCAGAAACTACTAAGAATAAAAAGACTTAGTTCTTACTCACCAGTTTTAAGATATCTTGGAAAGAGTTTTCTAAGGTCTTCACTTCCTCAACCCATGATTTGATCAATAGCTCACTGACATGGATTAATCCATTCAATGCATATGAAGTCATCTCCACTACCTTAAGCTTAGTAGGTGTAGACATAGACATTGATCCTTCCACCTTTTCCATCTCTGATAGATGTGTCTCTAGCATTGAAAGATTAGGGGTTATCAGGCTCTTCAACAAGCCAAATCTATCTACCACTCTCCCTTTCTCTATTTCCAGTACATTGATTTTATCCAACAGCTTGGATGCTTGCTTATCCATTTCAATCATAGTTAGTGAAGATGTTTCACAACTGTTCATCAGACTATCAAGAGTATCCCTATCCTTGGCTATAATGTCTTCAATATTCTTTACATGACTGCAAGGACTTATGCAGTAACTATAAATATTTCTACCTTGTGCTACATAGCTCTTAGCTTTAAGAGTAGTAGCCTTGAGAATGTCTAAGACCCATGAGATGGACTGACAGACTTCTCTCATTTTCTTCTCCGAGAACCTCTTCTCTGCCTTATCTTCTGAAGTCTTAAGAAATGACTCAAAGTGACTATCAAAACTATCTAGAGCCATGCCTAGGTTCTCTACTTCATCCTTTCCTTTAAAATTAATCGGTGTAGGAAGTAACTTGTTTACTGTCTCTACAACCCTAGTCATTATTTTTACTCTTTTGTCCCCTTTCTGCACTGACCTCTCCTTGTCCTTGGTGAAGGCCATGAAGGATAGCCTCATAAGCTCATCCTCATCCATTCTATCTACATCATCACTTACTGGTTTGGCCATACTTGCCAATAATAAAGTAGATGAGGTGTCTAGTTCTATCTTTTGTTCCATTCTTACCTCAGCTACTTTCTCTGTCCTAATTTCTTCTTCCTTCCTTTTATGTAACTTCTCTTCTTGTTTCTCCTTTGTTGTCTCTTCCTCTACCTATCCTTGTTCTTCAATTTCCATCGCACTATCCAAATTATCCAAAAATGGATCATTCACATCATACAAAGTGTCAAGGGTCACAGGAACACTAGAGACAAATAAATCTAGTTGCATGCTAGCTTGCTCAATTACATCTACTTCCTTAGAGATTTCTCCTAATCCCAAATATGTAGGCTTGGTGACCTTAGGAGGTGAGGTTTTATTTGGCATATCACTCATAAGGATTTGATCCAATACCTTTTGAGTGTCCTCAATCACTTCATCATACTTTCTAGCCATGATTTTCACTAGTCTGGCCTTTTTCCTCATCAAGGGTTTCAACTCCTTTATTATCCTCTCCCTTGCTTGTACAGAGACAATAGGTAGCATGTCTTCTATAGCTTTTTTCCTTATATTATCATCTTCTAACTGTGCCAACTGCTTTCTAATTTCCAACTTACTATATAGTTTCTTAGAGATGCATCCTTCAATCTCCAACATATTTTTCTTAAAGATCAATAGATACTCAATGATAGTATCTTCAATTAGTGCCTGATTCTCAGAATCATACCTCTCATAATACTTGTCCACTATCTTCAATTTTCCATCTTTAATTAATCTTTTCTGCAATGATATAACGTCTGGTTTCCATAAAGTTTGTGGATCCTTCAATGCTACTTTTTCTTCTTCTTTTTCAATTACCTTTTCTTCCTTTTTCTTCTTTTCCACTACTACCACTTTTTCCTTTAGACTTCCCTACTTGGCTGATCTTGTAGATCTTCTAGGAATGCTCGCGGGTATAATTTCTTGTACTGTTTCCTCTCGTGTAGGTGATAGGTCAATTATGTCTAGTGTAGGATTAACTATCTTTTCTACCTCAGAAGGGGTAGGTGCATCAATAGCCATGCTAGAAGATACCTCCATCTTTTTTCTTATGCTTTTCAATTGCTCCTTAGTGATTCCTACCTTCACAGTAATATCTTCAATAATTTTACTAATTTTTCTCTTCCTTGTCACTTTCTCTTGTTCTTCTCTGATCTTTCCTAACTTCTCCCTATATGTTCCCCATATTTCCTTAGTAGGGTCTACTTTTGCTACAAGAACATGCTCTACCTACATAGTCAAGATCTTAGAACTTACTTCATACCCCATAGGGTAACACCATTTCTTCCTCGGTTCTACTGCCTCAAAAAAAACATAATCAATTTCAACCTTGAAACATATAGTGTCCTCATACTTCTCAATAATATCTTCAAGTATCCTATACCTTTCCTTCATATACCTTTGTATTATCTTGGTCCAAGAAAATAGTTCATCATCAACCCAATTATTTTCTTGTCTTCTATAACTCTCTAAAATTTGAATTCCAATGGGTACATTGTCTTTCCATTCCCTAGGGTGCATGCCAGGGAACTTGTGTATGATATGTATATACATATGTACCAACAAGGACCCAAACCTGAATGCTTTAGTCCTATCTTTTTGTATTACCTTTACATTCTCTAGAAAATGTTGAGCTAGCACTTCACAAAGGTTATACTTCTTGTTTTCCTTGACCATCCTATAGGACATCATGATAACACCTGCAGAAACAAAGTTTGGTTTGCTGCTATAGTATAGTTTGTAGCCCAATATCATTTTCACTAATCTAACATCTTGCTGGAAGATGTCATTGATTGTGATTTCCCTCTTATCCCATTTTGAGTGTGTTAGGGTTTCCACCTATTTCCTTAAGTTCTTTTCTACTACAGGAAGGGCTTCTTCATTAATCTAATCCAGTTATGTCATGGATCATTTGTGCACATATTTTCACTGGTTGTTCTTCAATCCATATGGACTAGTCATAGATTCTACTAAGAATAATCTTGAACCATTCTATCTTTGTGAATTCTGTAAGTAGGGTTAGCTTAATGATAGACTAATTCTATAGGTGCTTAAATTCCTCTACCATAGATCCATACACTTCTATCATAGCATCAAATTCACTATAAATATTCACATCTCCTATGATCTCATATTTGCAGTGAATATAAGCCCTAATATCTTCTACATGCAATATGCCAATAGGGGTTTGTGAAAATGCTCCTTCCGGATCATCCTCACAAGAATTAAATGGATGTCTCTTAAATTTGTACCTACGTCTATCCACAATATCAAAGATAACTGGTGCATCCATAACTTCTCAATGATTATAGGTATAAATACCTTAAACACACTTGAATCTGGAACTATGCTTCACGCAATCATGAAATCTCTCTGCTAGATGACTGCAATGCTTCACAACTCTTCTCTCCTTAGTCATTGATCAACAAAAAATATTGAAATGATGTTCTCCAAGCTCTTTTATCCTTTACAAGTTGAGTAAGTGCATTAAACACTGGTAGCTCAACTTCTCATGTTGTCTAGTCAACACAAAACTCGCAAACATAGAAAATGGATCTCCAAGTGTTGCGCTCTCAACCACAGACTTGCATGAGCTTACTCCACACATACAAGGGCTAGATATATTCTGATATTTGCATCCAATGCTCCCCCTAAGGCCATGAAGCCTTCTAGGTTGATGTCTCAAATAATTCATCATACGAAGACACAGTATCATCTATTGTCTCTCCCTAAACCAATGCCTTATTGAATTCCTTCACCTTCCATGTCTTATCATCCTCTTTTCTTTCTGATTTCTTGAAATGATTCTCAAATTCATCCATGTACTCATTAAGACTTTTACCATTGTCACCAACATTCTTCCTTATAACCATAAGAGGTGGTCCTATTTGTTCTCTTGGTCCTCTTCTATTGTTCTCTCCATTGTATCTGCAAAACTTCGCTATGTGTTCAAGGTTGTTGCATTTGTAACATGTAGGTGGTCTCCTTCTTTCCCAATTTACTTGTAGCTTACAATATCTTGTAGTATGCCCAAAGTTATTTCTTTTAAGACATGTAACCTTGGTTGCTAACTCTTCTCTGACATAATCTTGTTTATACCTTGACTAATCTGGTTTTCTAAAATCTACTTTCTTGTGTCCATAATCATAAGAGTTATAACAGTAACCGGTAAAGGGTTTAGAGGTACCTTTAATTTTGCAATCTCTTTTCATGTGTCCAACTTTGTTGCATCCAAAGCATCTACCTCTGAAAGGTCTGATCTATTCTTTAGGTTCTTCATGAGTATATCTTTCTTCAGTCTTTGCTTCATTTTCTTCTTCATTGGTCTTAGAAAATTCTGCTTCATTGAATCCAACTCCAGTCATATCTCCTTTAGGTTTCTATCTTTCTCTTTGCTCGTCAATTTTATCACTACTCATGTGCAACTTCTCAATGTGCAATTTGGATTGAGTGAGTTCTCCTTTAATGATATGATTGTACTTCTCCAACTCCTGACATTTACCCTTGTAGTGATCAAGTTAAGTCTTCATTTGTCCTATCTACTCATTTGCTTCTTTTAGTGACTCTTCAACTTTGTTCCTTGCATCCTTTTCATGTTGAATCTCTTTAATCATCAGAAGATTAATTTTCTCTTTTTCTTGCTCCAGCTTCTTTACTTGATCTGATGTATCATTTTCTGATTCTTCTTGGATCTTGTCCATAAGATCTTGTTTCTGATTTCTTGAAGTTTCAAGTTGTTCCTTTAGTTTCTTGATGAAACCTTCTTCTCTTCTCAATTTGAATTTCAATATACCATTCTTAGCCTTCTCTTTGTCCAGATCCTCAAGTGTTGCTTCAAAGTTCTCTTGCAAACTTTTTGAATCCATTCTGATCTCCCTTAAGCTATTAGGATTTCTCTCCAAGGGCCAATAGCTCTAATACCAATTGTTAGGATTATGTAATAATGAGAGGGGGGGTAAATCAATATTACTGAACTTTAATTTAAACTTCAACCAATTATTAATAAACCAAAACAATTCTAAAATGAAAAGAACATATAAGCACAATACATAACTTGTGACACCATGATTTATTCTTGAGGAAACCCTAGACAAGGGAAAACCCCGGTGGGGATGATACCCACAACTATGTCCTAAAATATTATATCCCTGTTAGGAGATCTAGCCCTATTAGGATCTAATTGTTACATAGTAAATTTCCTTGCTAGAGGAATACAAAACCCTATTAGGGGATATAAAACACCTGGTAAAGGTGGTGAGCATACAACTCTTACAATCAAAACACTGTCTCAAAAGAGTTCTCCAAAATGAACAATACAAGCACTTTCCTTGCTTAGATAGTTCTAGTTGTAGCTCTGTCACATACTAATCCTACATCTTCTCTCTTCTCTCAAATTTGTATCATCATTATTCATCATCGTATCATCATCTCATCCATACCTATCACTTCCACAAAACACTCTATACTTATACAAAATCTGCCATCCAGCCGGCTTCACAGATACCATACAAAACATAATAATAAATTATGTAAATGATAAACATAGAGTCAATGATCTTATATTACCAAAGAGTTAGCAATATACTTTATCCATCTGACTTAGCATGTTACCGTATCTACTATTCTTTCCTTAATCTTCGCAATTGCTCATATGCCATGTTACACTGATTCTTTGTCTTCGTATACCTTCAAATTACTGTATCTTACTCATCTGATCACCAAAACACATGTGAACTTAACCAAAGTATATAAATATCCCAAAATACCTTCTATTAACTTTGCAAGCCATAATACATCATATACTATCATCACTGACCAAAACTGTTCCATAGTACACTATTGTCTTGATTCTATACTTAGTCATTTTCACGACTGTGACTCCTGTATCAAAAATCTTTGCATGCGATCACTCCAGTATAAGTGTTTCCATGAATGAAAACCCTCAAGTGATCCCTAGTGCCCCAAAACACCACTTTCCAACAAACATATGTAGGATTAATTATTGAAATGGATGTAGTCATGAGAGGTGAAGTGAATGTAGGAACACTAGCTAATAAAGTAGGAATACAAGTTTAAACAGTAGTGTTAACATGAGTTAAATTGAGATCTTGACCGCATTATTTAAGAGGTTTAACATTGTTATAAATAAGGTGAGAAATATTTGTAGACATGGAAAATTGGAAAAAGGCTTAAATCAATCAAAAGGTGCAAACAAATCATCAAATAGCACGAAAAATCAATAAATGGAACAAAGGCAATTCAAATCAAAGGAAAATTCAATTAAATGATTAAATGATTAAATAAAGCTTGAAAAGGGGAAAAACACTATGAAATTGATTAAATTCAATTAATGACATAGTTGTTGAAAGAAAAAATCAAAATGAACCTCTTACCCTTCATGGCTAAATTTAATTACTTTAATTAATAAATAAATACTAATTTCCCTCAACAAAGCAAAAATGAGTCAAAATGGACACAAATCACTCACTTTTGTTGAAATGGTCCAGCCTTTTGAAACCATTTAAATGATTGTCCCCTCCTTGTCCCCCCATTTATGGACAAAGCAAAGCCAATTGACCTTACCCAAGCATAACCATGGTTATCTCACTCTACCCCCTACCCTTGGGAAAATCTTATATATTGAAGGCATTTAGAAGCATAAATCATCCACTCCACATCTTTGAATTGCAGCAAAGCTCTTGCAATTTGCATCCACATCACTCACTTATCATTTTTCATTGCTAATTAGTTTAAATTGCTTTGATCATAGTAGATTGTTCATCAAATAGAGCTAGAATTTGATAGAATAGATCTAAATTTGCATATCATATAGCTTAATTCTCATCTTTAGAGTGTCACTAGTGAGGATCATAGTTGAGAGCCTCATTTACCACTTTATTTTAGAGATCCATGGGATATTTAGATTAATTGTGCATTATTTAGATTAGTTTGCTTTGAATAGTGTAATTATCTTTTAAATCTTGTTATTTCATGAAGGTGTAAAACTCACACACACAAATGGCACCCACCGTGGGGCCCTAGGCCTCAAATTCATCATTATTTTCACGTTATTTGCAAAATTTAGGCTAGAATTGCATAAATTTGCTTACTATTTGCAGGTTACAGAAAAGAAATCACGCCTGCCAGTAAAGAAGTCACGCCTAAAGCAAAGAAATGTCACAGATGGAAATTAAAATATTGCCTACAATCTGAACTCTTACGCTTGTTAGCCTGCAGAATCACGCTTTTGGTGAAAGAAATCACGTGGTCAGAAATTAAACTCTCACATTTTGGACAAACTGTTGATGCCTTTGGTCATTTAAATGTCGCTTGATTAGAATTAAAAAGCCGCAGCCGAGGAATCATTTTACATCTAGTGTGAAGGGAGTACTCTACCTTATCCATTTAATTTCTCACTTCCTTCATTTTAAATGTCACCTTTGATTAATGAAATATCGCTTTTCTAGTATTAGTTTGTCGCGTATAATAAAGATTTCACATGTAGCTACAATTTGATATCGCACCTGGTTATTTTAATCTTGCTTGAGCCCCTTATGGTGATGCTGGCGGTTAAAGTAATCACATCTTTATTAAATTAGATCTCGCGTTCAGTATAGACAATGTCGCCTGACTGCGTATTTATATTTTATCAGAATAATTACTGTTGTCGCGTCTGGTAAAGATTTCACGCTTAGATAAAATTTGATATCGCACCTGGTTATTTTAATCTCGCTTGAGCCCCTTAAGGTGACGCTCGCGGTTAAAGTAGTCACGTCTTTGTTAAATTTTATCTTGCCTATAGTCTGGATAATGTCGCGTGGCTGTATTTTCTATATTTTATCAAAAATGTTAAAATGATGACTGTATTCTGACTTCATGGTCATTTTTTTTCTGTCTCAAGAGTATGGTTTGTCATAAGAAAGTTCAAAAACTAGAGAGAAGGCATAACTTAGAGGAGAAATTGATCGCTAAGAGGATAAGAAAGGAAAACTGGGTACACTCTACTTTTGTTCTCAACAATGATTTAGAAAAGGAGGTAGAATTATATGTTAAATACATTGCTATTGTAGATGCTTACAAACAAAAATACGTATCATTAAATTGGGAGTTTAGTCCTTAAGTTTGTAAGAATTTTGCAAGTATTTTGGTAAAAAGAATCAAAAGCATAATCAACTATATCATTCTAGGCTTTGATTTTGGTTTCCCCTCACTTTGTTTGTATTGTGCTGACTAACTTGCTGGTGGAGAGAATGTTTTATTAAGATAAGGGAAGGATTTGGAGAGAAAAATGAGAAATCTACTACTTAAAAATGTGCCTAGCCTTTGCTAGCATCGTTTGAGGTATTTCTCTCATCAAGCTTGCACATTCCCTTAGCTTGTGGCATTTCAAAGTTCAAAACATAGTTTAATCATAAAAGGGAAAGAATAAACACTTCAATTCTAAGAACCCCTTTGTCACGGGGTTGAAAAAGAACCAAATTGATTGTGAGTGTTTGGGATAAGGGAAAAGCAATAGGGATATGCTTTTCACTCTTTGAGTGAATCAAATTTCCAAACTTACTCTACCAAATCCACTTTTCATGCTTTCAAATGAACATGTTTAAAACTTAGTGGGCTCGCCTCCCGAGATTGCCTTAAAAGGGCTGGTGAGAGGGACAGCCCAAAGTGGGATACACTTGCTTTTGCCGTGAGAATCCGACCCACTATAAAATGAAATGCGTGTATCCTTAATGAGGTGCACGACAAAAAATATTTTAGCTCTTTCGAACTTCCTCTAGTAGTCTTAACAGATTGTGCAAAATAGTGCTTTGGTGCGTGTGGGAAGCCCCTTAACATACTTGGGGGATGAAAGGCTAAGATCTATTTTGAATGGAAAAATTACTACATAATGGTAAAATAGCAAAACTACCTATTAGAGCCATGTTTACGAACCAATTATGTGCTAGGTAGATTGCGTGGAAGCTATTCTTGTGTTTCAATCTGTGAAAACGTTCAAAAATACACACATTAGAGCATTCTAGGGATATGGTACCCAATTGATGTGTGTGTTGAGATTGTTTTTATATTTTCAAACAAGATATTCCAAAGTTATTGATCAAAACATCATTAAAATTTTAAACCATTTAAAATTGATCAAAAACCTTTACCTTATTCCAAAAACTAGCTTATCAAGAGAAGAAGTCAACATACCCTTAAAGTTTGTTCATGCCTATTATTACAAGATCACTCTCTATAAAGAAAACATTACAAACAGACGGGACCTACAAAGGAGAAGAGCTCCCATTTCTGAAGGACACTTTCATTACTTCACGAGTGATTGAAAAACCCGCTAAGGCAAAGGACACCAACAAGATGTTTAGCGGCACCCTAGGAAATACCGATCCTAACAACCAAGGGAACAACATGAATGGGGGTATGGATCCTAACAACAATCAAGGAAATTCTAATAATGGAGGAAGAGATCCTAATTCCCAAGAGGCAAATTCACAAGGCAAAAACTTACCTCCTCCTCATAATACAAACCTACCCCCAACTGCGGAAGAAGCCATGGTTGAAAGAGCGTTAGAGGCAAGACAATGCCCTTATTTCATCAAACTAATGAAAAAGACCATGCTTATGGATAAAGAAAAACACTTCATGGACTTGATACAAACGGGGGTAAAGCTACCTAAAGATTTTGACATAGAACAACTAAAGCCCAAGGAAATAGAAGACCCTATGGAAGCAATAAGGGAATAATTCAAGGCATTACAAATGGAAATTGACAGTTTGAAACAAAACGGGGCTCCTAAGCCTTTCTCTATTGAAACATTATGTCCTTTTCCATTCAATAAGAGTTTGGTCATGGTGCCTTTTCCCATTAATGTTACATTTCCTAAATATGATAGGTATGAAGGAACATCTGACCCACATGATCATCTTCGGGGGTTTTGTGCATTGAGTCTTGAATTCATGCATGAATCAACCTATTTAATGAGACTATTCCCAAGAAGCTTGGGAGGAACGGCCATGGATTGGTTTTCAAAACTACCATTCGGCATAAAATCCTTTGAAGAATTAGCTTCTAAATTCGTGACTCATTACTCTTATAACATCAAACATGAGGTCACAATGATAACATTATGTAACATGAAGCAACAAGATGGAGAAGCCTTCCTCACATTCTTGCAAAGATGGAGGACTGCATTTGCTAGATATCCAAGAAGTGTACCGGAAAAAGAAAAAATGGATATCTTTATTAACAGTTTAAGAAGTGAATTAAATTATAGACTAAGGATGCAATGTCCTAAAACCTTCCAAGATTTGATTGATAACAGAATTACAATGAAAGAAGTGTTGATTAAGAGTGGAGAGTTGAAACTGTACAAGGAAAATAAGAACAACTCTAACTCCAACAACAACAATACCAACAATAACAATAATCAAAATAAAAGTTGGTACAATAACAATAGCCGTTATGCTGCAAAAAATAACAACAAAGGCATTGTTAATGATGGTGTAGTGGAATCCAGCAACTTGAAGGTGATTCCATTTGCCCTTACAAAGACATCAAATCAAGTGAATAATACTAATCAAGCATATAATGCACCTTCCAACAATAACAACAATGCCAACAAGAATAATCAAGGAAACAAGGATCAAAACAGTAAGTATGATAAGTATTTGAAGCCCACTCCTTCAAGACACTTTACACCCTTGGGAGAATCACTTGAAACTACATTAAAGGCTCTCATGGCTAACAATGTTATTACATTGCCCGCTATTAAGCCTTATGAACCAGACCACAAGCCAGGCTGGTGGGATGCTAAGAATCATTGTGAATATCATAGGATTCGGGGGCACACTACAAATGAATGTCTACAATTAAAGAATGTGGTGCAAGACTTGATAGATAATAACATAATCATTGTTGATGGACCCCAAAATAATGAAGATCATACGGCCTTCAAACAACCTTTTTACAAACATGATAAAGGTGAGTCATCAAATGGCAAGAAACAAAGTGCCAATAATCTCAACTTTGCGCCATCATATGATCATATTGTTAATGCTATAATAATTAATGAACAGCCTCAAAAGGAAGCAACAAATGTCATTACAAGAGGGCAGAATTCTAGAATGACTTTACAAGGGATAGTCCCTCAAAACACCAATATCCCACAATCCAACATTGTGGTCAAACAACCTCCTACAGTAGCAAGGCCTTATAGTTTGGTGGACCAATTGCAATGTACTCCAGCACAAATCTCAATCTTAGAGTTATTGAAGTTGTCACCAAATCATAAAGAGATTTTAGAAAAAACTTTAGAAGAGACACATGTTTCTACTACCTTAGGGGAAGAAAAGTTTCAAAATATGGTAGGACATCTCATGGCTCCTCATTGTCTTTCATTTTTTGATCAAGACAACATGTCTATAACTCATCCTCAAAATTTGCCATTACATATAGAGGTTTTGATCGAAAGGCATAGAGTCAAAAGAGCCCTTATTGATGGAGGGGCTGGGCTTAACATATGCACATTGAGTCTTGTAAAATCCTTAGGTCTATCTGAGTCTTGCATTGACCCTACAAAGAAAATCACCATAAAAGCTTACGACGAAGCTGAAAGAGCTTCTAAAGGCATGATTGTGTTGCCCATCCAAGTGGGACCAGTCAAGAAGGAAACCAAGTGTCAAGTGTTGGACATGAAATTAACCTATAACATCTTATTGGGAAGACCATGGATTCATGAGATGCAAGCTGTCCCATCCACATACCACCAATGCATCAAGTTCCCATGCATGGGTGAAGAAATCACAGTTGGAGGAGACTCAAATCCATTCCAATATTGTAATGCACTCAAACCCTTGCATGAATTATACATTCCACATAATCGTGAAGGAGTTGTTCCAAGAATCACCAATGAAGATGCACAAAATCCTCTTCAAGCTAGCTCAACTACATCAACTAAGGGCAAGGAAAAAGTGAGCTACGAGGGTCATAATGTAATGGAAAGTCCATATTTAGCACCCAAATTGGAGACAGTGATCTACAAACCTACGAAAGAAGAAAAAGAACAAGCTAAAGAAGATCATTACCAATACATGAGTGAGATGATGAAAAAATTTGACAAACAATGCAAGATTAGTTCAAAAGGGGTAGGAGAATATTTAGTTTCTCTATTTGACATGCCCATGTCTCCCAAATCACATGGTAAACCATCAAAAGAACATCTTCCACATAAGTATAATTCTTATTTTGTGAGGGAAGATAGCAAAGCAACATGGGATAAGGAAGAAGATGATGTCCTTCAATGGCTTTATCATGATGAGGATGATACCTTAGACACTCCCATGGAAAGAATTCAACATGTCAATATACAAACCGAACAATATGGGAAAGGATTTGATATTATGCAAAAGATGGGATACAAAGGAAGAGGACCCCTAGGCCAAAGAAATCAAGGATTATTAGAACCTATTGAACCTATTTGGAGGGAAAGTCATGAAAAATCCAAAGTAGGTTTCCAATACAAGGGAGAAAGTTCAAGTCCAATGCATGATTTTCATCCTCAAATAAATGCATTAGAATCTAAAGGAGATAGTGATGACTCTCGGGATTATGAATGGGATACTTTATCAGATGAGTCATGTCAAGATAAAGAAGTCATTGCTATACATACTTATGCAAAAATCCCAAAACAAGATTCTCCAATTAATGAAGAATCTCTTATTCAAAGGCCTAATATAGAACAAGCATCTAATAGTGGAGCATGGATAGAAACATTTTGGACACCTTTAGAGGAGGGAAATTCAAACGTTAGTTTTAACTTGCTTGTGGCTTTTCCCACATTGTTTCTCGTAGAGGTTGATGAGGATTCGAGCGAAGGGGACTTTGACCCTACTTCCATGGATCATCTTGAGGAAGCGCACATCATAGATCTAAACGATACAATGTATGAACCCTCAAATGAAGTCATGTCCATTAATTCTATTGATGACACCTTACCCAATAATTCCTTAATTTTGATGCACCCAGACCTCATTGATTGGGATCAAACCGAACCACATGACTTACTTTACTTCCCAAATGACCAAGCAACAAACCAATACCTCAATGCGGTTGAACCCTCTTTCACCAACGAACTCAATGTAGACATAATGACAACAACAAGGGTCCAATCTCTTAGTCAAAAAAAGAAAAAAATGAAAAAAAATAAAAAAATGAGAAGTTCTATTGGTGAAAACCCAACTGTGGCACCATTAGAACCAAAAACAATGAAAATAAAAGACGTTTCTTTTGGTGAAAACCCAACTGTGGCACCATTAGAAGAGAGATTGGACACTTTGCCTGAACATGAAGAAGAATGGTCATCTATTCTTATAGAACCAACAGACAAAGTTAACATTGGTACAGAACTAGAGCCAAAGGTCATACACTTGGCTACATCACTTACATCTCTTGAAAGAGAGGACTTTATCAAATTCTTCCAAGAACAGCAAGTAAATTTTGCGTGGTCATATGCCGATATGCTCGGACTAGATCCTAATTTCATAATGCATCATCTGAATGTTAGACCCGGAGTTAAACCTGTGAAGCAAAAACTAAGGAAAATGCACCCACATGTGGCTCTCCTAGTCAAGGCAGAATTGGAAAAATTGTTAAAGGTGGGGTTCATAAGAACAATAGCATATGCTGATTGGATCTCTAACATTGTGCCGGTTACTAAGCATGATAAATCTATCCGTGTGTGTACGGATTTCAGAGATTTAAACCTTGCATGTCCCAAAGATGACTTCCCATTGCCAAGCATTGATACTATAGTGGATCTGACAGCAAGTCATGCAATGTACTCATTAATGGATGGATTTAGTGGCTACAACCAAATAAAGATTGCTCCTGAAGACCAAGAAAAGATAGCGTTTACTTTCCCTTGGGGTACTTTTTGTTGGAATGTCATGCCCTTCAGTCTAAAAAATGCTGGAGCTACATATCAAAGGGCCATGACAACTATTTTCCACGACATGATGCACACTTTCTTAGAAGATTATGTGGATGACATTCTAGCAAAGTCCCACAATAGAGAAGAACATTTACAAATCCTAAGAAAAATATTCATTCAGTTAGAACAATTCAAAGTTAGATTAAACCCAAAGAAGTGTGCATTTGGTGTCCAATCTGGCAAGCTATTGGGTTATATAGTGTCAGCAAAAGGCATTGAAGTTGATCCTAAAAAAGTACAAGCCATTCTAGAAATGGAGATTCCAAGAAATATTAGCCAAATGAGATCACTACAAGGAAAGATTCAATCAATAAGGAGATTTATATCTCAATTAGCAGAAAAGTGTCACTCCTTCACCAGATTGCTACACAAGGACACTACATTTATGTGGGATGAAGAATGTGATAAGGCCTTCGCTATTTTGAAGACTTATTTGATAAACCCACCTATTCTTATGTCACCTATCAAGGGTAAAGAACTGTTGTTATACATATCAGCCACAGAAAGGTCTCTAGGCATATTGTTGGCACAAGAAGATGAGCAAGGAAAAGAAAGGGCAATCTACTATCTGAGTAGAACCTTAATAAAATATGAACTAAATTATTCATTCATGGAAAGAGCATGTCTAGAAGTGGTCTTTGCATCTCAAAAAGTAAGACATTATATGTTGATGCATAAGATCAAATTAATTGCCAAGATTGATCCTCTCAAATACTTGCTAAGTAAAACTGCCTTAACAGGTAGAATAGCAAAATGGGTCATGATCCTAAGTGAATTCGACATTGAATATGTTGATAGAAGAGAAATTAAAGGACAAGTGATAGCAGATCACTTAGCAGATAACCCAATGGAGTCTACACAAACCATTCAAATTGAATTTCCAGATGCAACAATTGTCAACATAGAAGCAAAGACATGGAAATTATATTTTGATGGATCTTATACACAAGGAGGTTCTAGAGCAGGTATATTATTGGTTACCCCTCAAGGGTACACCATTCCAAAGTCCTATAAACTCTTATTTCCGTGCACCAATAACATAGCGGAATATGAGGCATTAGTCATTGGCATCAAAATGGCTTTGGAATGGAATATTGCAGAATTACAAGTATATGGGGATTCCCAACTCATAATCAATCAGGTTAATAATGAATACAATACCAAAGATATAACATTGATGAAATATAAAACCTTGATTGATGGATGGAAGAAGTACTTTTCTTTGATCACATTTGAACAGATTCCAAGAGAAAAGAATAGAGCAGCAGATGCCATGGCTACCTTAGCTTCATTATTACAAAAACCAAATCAAAATGAGAAGTATGAGTTCTTGGTGGAAGAGTTGGTAAACCGGCATTCAACCTTCCTGACACCCAAATTATTGTTCTTTTACATGGACATGACTCTCCTTGGTATGGACCCATCTATACTTACCTTAAAGACCAAGTATCCCTGTAGACCAAACTCATGCCAAAAAATGTAACTTCATACGCCAAGCTGCCCGTTACCTAATCCTTTTAGACACATTGTATCATAAGGGTCTTGATGGGACATTACTTAGATGTCTAGAGGAAGAAGAGTCTAAGTTATCTTTATGCGAGGTCCACGAAGGCATTTGCGGGTCACACTCAAGCGGTCTTAATCTAGCTAAGAAAATCCTTCATTTAGGGTACTTTTGGACAACATTAGAAAAGGATGCTTGTCAATTTGTGAAGACATGCAGAAAATGTCAATATCACGGTAACATGATACATGTACCGGCTCAAGAATTACACCCATTCATTACACCATGGCCTTTTTATCAATGGGGTTTTGACTTGATTGGAATCATACATCCTCCATCTTCAAACGAACACAAGTATATCATCACAGCAAAAAAATACTTCACCAAATGGGTGGAAGCAGTACCATTAACAATAGTAACTGGCAAACAAATTTCAATGTTCATTTTGAACCACATAATTTGCCGCTATGGTATTCCACATGCCATTATCACGGATAATGGGAAACAATTCAAAAATTAGGATATTGATGAACTTTGCATGACATTTCACATTACACATCATTCGTCATCCATTTATTATCCACAAGGCAATGGAAAAGCTGAAGCAATGAACAAAAATATCCTCAAAATATTAAAAAGATCAGTTAACAAATCAGGAAGAGATTGGCACGTGCAAATAAATCCTACACTATGGGCTTACAGAACTAGTATCAGAACACCTATAGGAGCCACCCCATTCTCTTTAGTTGATGGAACCGAAGCAGTTCTACCATTAGAAGTTGAAATTCCATCTCTACGGGTTTCATTAAGAGGATTGATCACTGATGAGGATTATAGGATTGCCAGACTGCAACAATTGGAATTGTTAGAGGAACACCAGACTCAAGCTTATGAGCATTTAAGAGTTTATCAAAATAGGATTTCACGCAATTACAACAAACACATCAAACCAAGAACTTTTCAAGTAGGAGACTTGGTATTAAGAGAAAATCCCAAAAATCAAGCTGAAAGGGAAAAGAAAGGAAAGTGGGAAGCTAATTGGATAGGCCCATTTTTTATAGTGTCATCCTTTGGAACTGGAACATATAAGTTATTAGATTGTAATGGTGAAGAGTTACAAGAACCCATAAATAGCATTCATTTGAAGAGGTTCTACACCTAAAGTAGATGAAAGAGTATAAAGAGTATCAGATGAGAGAGCATCATAATTATTCTACATAGTTGAAAAGGGATATTGAAAATACAAAAATATTTGAAAATGAAAAATACAAAAACATTTGAAAATGGAAAATCCAAAAACATTGGAAAGGAAGAAAGATCAAAAATAGTGGAAAATTGAGCATGAAGAAAGCAAAAACATTTGAAAAACTATCTCTTGGTGAAAACCTAGCAATAGGCGCCAAGGTGATAAGGAAAAATACAAAAAAATCAAAAAAATGAAAAAGAAAAAAAGTGCCTTGGTGAAAACCTAGCAATAGGCGCCTCGGTAGCAAAACAAAAGAAAAAAAGAAAAAAAAGAAAAAAAGAAAAAAAGCACCCAAAGGTGAAAACTTGGCAACAAGCACTTTTGGTTTCCTTAAGTCATTTCTTTCCTAGTCACATGTGTACATAATGCATCTCATCATCCCATTTGTCCAAACCTTCATTGCATCCGTCATTTGTACATAGTCATAATAACATTTTGTAGCATCATCCTTTGCATTGCCCAAAGTCATCAAAACTGATACATCAAACACTTGGGGGCAGCATAAAATGGATTGGAAAGTGGGTACCTCAAAAAGGATTCAAACGAGCAACATTCAGTCACAAGCAGAAAGGGATCAACATTTTCAGAAGAGAGATCAAATTTTTGTAAACCTTTGATTGATATCATTGTTTACTAACCAAGAAGTTGACTACCACAACAAAATCCTTGAGCCTAAATTGACTTATTATTCAGGATTAAAAATCAAACATCATTTCATGATCAAAACACTTGGAAATACTCTTTGAAGATCAGAAAACAATGCAAAACACCTAGATAGATTCTTTTGAAAAGTTGGTTAAAAATCTGTTTACTTACATTAATTCAATTTGTATCCAGTCTTTTTAGCTAATCAATGATGTTTCGACTAGATTGGCAATGACGGAGACATGATGTTTTTCTTGACTATGGAGTGAATGTTTGGAGGAAGATTCATTGCCTTATGAGAATTCATCTAAAGACATGGTCATCAAAGAACCATCGAGGATTATCTTATAAAACAATGAGTTAACTTTTTTTTGTTTACGCAACCGGATACCTTGGATATTTAGATTCTTCATATCTAAATGCCAAAATCCACTTGCAACATAGAATCTGACAAAATTAGTATTCGTACTCTCATGATTGTTTGTAATCAGTGATAGTCGTATTGACGAGACTGATGGGAAAGCAAGACAGAGGTTACCATATGAGCAATAAAAAGTGATATTCATATCATCATGTCAATGGGCAGTGGTGATTGTATCGACTTTCCGGTCCCAAGTGCTCAATGATGAAAATATATCCTCAAGGCATTTATTTGCTAAAAGCTAGTGACACTTAGCTGCATTCATAGAAAAGATAATTGCATTCATAGAAAGGTTAATTGCATTATCATGTTAGATTAATTGCACATACATTTTTTCCCAAGAGCTTCATTTCGCATCAAAAAGGGGGTACATAACATCATCAACAAGGTCAAATCAGCAAGGACAACATCACCTCAATATCATATTTTCTACAATAAAAACATGAGATTATACTTTTTGCATTCATTCCATATCATTAATCATTACATAGATATATTATCGAGGAAAAGAAGGAAATAATCATTTACATGTGCATACATCTAGATAGAGATACAGATTGCATACATGAGAAAATAACACATCAAAAACCCAAAAACTTGCACCCATACATGAAGAAAGAAATGCATCCATCTATCTATATCATACATAAGATACATTGCATCCATAGACACATCCATTCAAAACAAATGCATTAGATAAACACATATAGCAGCATCTAAAGGTAATCTCATATATCATCAAGAAAAAATAGGAAAGATCATAAATGTCCTCACATCACATGTCTACTCAAAACTCAATGCATCAAGTATAACAATGATATCATAAATCAACTCTATAATCACCCATCAACAGGGGCATCAATGTCAAACAAGTATCAAAGTACAACTGGAAAGGTGACACCAAGGTCACAAGAATATGATACAATATCAAGTATCTCAACCTCAATACACAACTAATCAACAAGAGCACTCATAGCTCAATTCTCGTCACCACTGGGAGGAGGTCCTGGAGGAGGCTGTGGAGGAGGTTGTGATGGAGGCTGCTGAGGTGGCTGAAGAGGCATTTGACCAACCATAGCAACAAGGAGAGGAACCAATGGAGCTAGACCTGACACTAACTGCTGAATCATAGAAGACATTTGTGATACCTCTGTCCGTAATGCTCCCACATCTACTCGCAACTGGCTAGTACTCGAACTCCACCAACCTCATAGGTACTCTGAGGATCACCTGTATCTATAGGAGCTTTTCCCTGATCACGGAAAAAAGCTGCTGGAATCTACTGTGCACCTGTATCCTGACCATCCACAGTAGCCTGTGGTAATCTTGCTCCAATATCCTATCCTACCTAGCAGCCCTCACATGGTCCTAACGATCTATCCTCTGTCTCTGTGCTACTGTAGGATGAGAAGGAGGAGGAGGTGGTGCCTATATCTATATATCTCTCACTCATCCTCTGAGTCTAATCACCGCCCTACCTCGTGGTCTACCTCTGCGTCTCCTCCCACCATTGACACCATCACCATCATCATCTCTCCCAGGCACTAGCTCTACAGGGTCTGTAAATCGAGGCATAGGATGCTCCATCAACCAATCTAGATACTCTTGAGTAACCCCGGCATCTCTAATGTGTAACCTCATATCCCAGTCCATATAACCAAGCCATGATATTTTCTCAATAGCATCATCATATGAAGGCATGTGTCCCCAAGTAGCCCTCTCTGCACTAGAACGAGCATAAACTACAGATCCCTAAGGCATAGGCTGAATCCATCCAAACTACCGTAGTACTCTACTTGCCAAAAATCTCTCAAGGACAGAGTCGATCCTGCTGATCATCCATCGAGGAGCAAACATGTATGATAACTCCAAGCTATCCTCTCTCCAGTCCTCAACATCGGCATATGGTCTCCAATAGACCTCATCCATATCATCAATCTGTCACCGCCAATACTCCAAATGACCCAAGTGATGCTGTGTCACCATCCCAGTGTACGGCCATGCAAAAGGATATCCTAAAGGTCGGTCTTGCTCTGATATAGGATGACTAACTGGTAAGTGCTCCCATATCCAAAGCTACAAAATATGAATCCCAGCAAATAACGCAGCTGATCTCCTATAAACCACCTCATGAAGATCATGATAAAGTTGCGCAAGCACACAAGATCCCGAATCAAATCATCGAGGCTGATGAAGCAAGTCCTCGATAATCCTACCCCAACCCATTGAAAACCCGTGACCCCGATGATTAGGTAGTAACACGCCACCAATGATAGCACCTAACATCACTGGTAAAACAAGAAATGAAGCAAACTGAGGCCATAGGATGCAATCATCACCAATAGAAGGATCTCCAAATACTCGTCGACAATAAGTCCCATCATATACTGCATCATAATATGCTATCTCTCCATGTGTCAGGATCTGTAGTAACCTATATACATCCTCAGGAGTAATAGTCATCTCTCCTTGTGGCAACCAAAAAGTGTTTGTCTCAGAGTGCCAATGCTCTGCGACAGCGGTAATCAAACCTCGGTTCATCTGGAACTGAGGAAGCTCTAATACACATAATAAACCACATCGCCTAATCACTTGCCTCTCAGCATCAATCAACTACTCTCTCAGCTCCATCACGCAATGTGGTACAGTCCGAAGGTACAGAATAGGGACATCCTCCTATTTAATCAAAATAATGAAATCACATGAGTAATCTACTATCAGGAAATCAAACAATCAATCACAGTCATCAATTTAAATATACCTATTAGACCTACCAATCCTAATTCTAAGCATTGAGGAAGGATGATCCTAGTTTTATGTCTCTAAGCATTTGAGAATAAAATGAATGGATGATTAGACCCATGACCTATCATTCGTGATGAAGATTGATTTACCTTATTCTTCGATATCATAGTTACTAATGTCCTAATTCATTGTTGAAATCAAACAAGGGGAACACCCTAACTGAACATTCAATCCAATTCATTGACGTGATCGATATCAATCAGGTTGGTGCAATCGAGCAATCAGACGTCATAGAAAAGTCTCAAATAACATAAAACTTTTTTTCACTTATGCGACTTTTCTTTTAGGCGTCATTTCTTTTACTAGAGGTGACATCTAATTTTTCATATGCGTGATTTTAATCATCTGCATGACTTCATTTAATAGACGCGATATCATATTTACCTCAGGTGACATTTTATTATCTAAGGTTTTTCACGCGATAAACAATTAAAATGCTTAAACCCTAAGCGATATTAAATTGTCCGCAGGTGATAAAGGATTTTCTAGAGGCGTGAACAGAGCTAAGGAAAGTGATATTAAATTTTTAAAAGGTGACATTTAATTTTTTCAGGCGTAACTGCAATGCACAGAGGTGACATTTCTTTTCAAAAATGCAGAATTAAAATTTTTAAATGCATTAAATGAAGTCATAAATGCAATTTTCAAAACATGAGAAAAATTTGAATGACATACCGAAGGACCATCGTTCGCTCTCTGACTGAACCAGCATGCTCTCTCAAACCAATGCTCATGATGTGGGACCACCATCGTGTAAAAAGGGCTAAAATCAGAGCTAAAATCTCAAAAGGGAACGGTGAAAATGAATAGTAAAATGAGGGGTTTTACCCTATTTAAGGTGAAATTGGCCCTAATAAAGACTTAAAAATGCACTTTGGACCTATTATATGACATCTTCATTAACTGGGGCATAAATAAAACTTGCTTATTTCTTTACAATGGTATTAGAAATTGAAACATATTCCAACTAATCAAAATCTTTCAAATCAAGGACTCAATATGTTTTATTTCTGAGGGGGCATCATAGTATCAAATTGACATCACATCAAAAACATTTATCAGTGGGGCATATCATATCATATCATATCATATCAAGTTATCATATCATATCAATTTCATATCACGAGAAAAATCAATATCATATCAAGTTATCATATCAAACCTATCAACATATCAACAATCAATGAACCCAGGACCTTTATCAGTGAACCCAGGACCTTTATCAATGAGCCCAAGACCTATCATCAAACCAAGACCCATATCATATCAGAGGCATTAGAATCATATCAGCACCATCATCAGAGGCACATCATCATCATCAGGAAGTACATCAATCAGAATGATCAGAGGCATATCAGAACTAGGACCTGAATCAGATCATCATACTCCAAATGACCCAAGTGATGCTGTGTCACCATCCCAGTATACTGCCATACAAAAGGATATCCTAAAGGTTGGTCTCGCTCTGATATCGGATGACTAACTGGTAAGTGCTCCCATATCCAAAGCTGCAAAATATGAATCCCAGCAGATAACGCAGCTGATCTCCTATAAACCACCTCATGAAGATCATGATATAGCTGTGAAAGCACAAAAGATCCCCAATCAAATCATCGAGGCTGATGCAGCAAGTCCTCGATAATCCTGCCCCAACCCACTGAAAATCTGCAACCCCAACGATCAGGTAGTAACACGCCACCAATGATAGCACCTAACATTGCTGGTAAAATAGGAAATGAAGCAAACTGAGGCCATAGGATGCAATCATCACCAATAGAAGGATCTCTGAATACTCATCGACAATAAGTCCCATCATACACTGCATCATAATATGCTATCTCCCCATGTGTAGGGATCCGCAGTAACCTATATACATCCTCAGGAGTAATAGTCATCTCTCCCTGTGGCAACCAAAAAGTGTTTGTCTCAGAGTGCCAATGCTCTGTGACAGCGGTAATCAAACCTCAGTTCATCTGGAACCGAGGAAGCTCTAATACACATAATAAACCACATCGCCTAATCACTCACCTCTCGGCATCAGTCAACTACTCTCTCAACTCCATCACCCAATGTGGTACAGTCCAGAGGTATAGAACAAGGACATCCTCCTGTTTAATCAAAACAATGGAATCACATGGGTAACTGACTATCAAGAAATCAAACAATCAATTGCATCCATCAATTTAAATATACCTATCAGACCTACCAATCCTAACTCTAAGCATTGAGGAAGTATGATCCTAGTTTTATGTCTCTAAGCATTTGAGAATAAAATGAATGGACAATTAGACCCATGACCTATCATTCGTGATGAAGATTGATTTACCTTATTCTTCGATATCATAGTTACCAATGTCCTAATTCATTGTTGAAATCAAACAAGGGGAACACCCTAACTGAACATTCGATTCAATTCATTGACGTGATCGATATCAATCAGGTTGGCGCAATCGAGCAATCAAACGTCATAGAAAAGTCTCAAATAACATAAAAATTTTTTTTAACTTACGTGACTTTTCTTTTAGGCGTCATTTCTTTTTCCAGAGGCAACATCTAATTTGTCATACGCATAATTTTAATCATCCGCGTGACTTCATTTAACAAACGTGATATAATATTTACCTCAAGTGACATTTTATTATCTAAGGTTTTTCACACGATAAACAATTAAAATGCTTAAACCCTAAGTGATATTAAATTGTCCGCAGGCGATAAAGGATTTTCTAGAGGCGTGAATAGAGCTAAGGAAGGTGATATTAAATTTTTAAAAGGCGACATTTAATTTTTTCAGGCGTAACTACAATGCACGGAGGTGATATTTCTTTTCAAAAATGCAGAATTAAAATTTTTAAATGCATTAAATGAAGTCATAAATGCAATTTTTGAAACACGAGGAAAATTTGAATGACATACCGGAGGACCATCGTTCGCTCTCCGACCAAACCGGCATGCTCTCTCAAACTGATGCTCGTGATGTGGGACCACCATCATGTAAAAAGGGCTAAAATCAGAGCTAAAATCTCAAAAAGGGAATGGTGAAAATGAATAGTAAAATGAGGGGTTTTACCCTATTTAAGGTGAAATTGGCCCTAATAAAGATTTAAAAATGCACTTTGGACCTATTATATGACATCTTCATTAGCTGGGGCATGAATAAAACTTGCTTATTTCTTTAAAATGGTATTAGAAATCAAAACATATTCCAACTAATCAAAAATCTTTCAAATCAAGGAATTAATATGTTTTATTTCTGAGGGGGCATCAGAGTATCAAATGGGTATCACATCAAAAACATTTATCAGTGGAGCATATCATATCATATCAAGTTATCATATCATATCAATTTCATATCAGGAGGCAAATCAGTATCATATCAGGAGGCAAATCAGTATCATATCAGGAGAAAAATCAATATCAAATCTACTATCATATCAAACTTATCAACATATCAGCAATCAATAAACCCATGACCTTTATCAGTGAACCTAGGACCTATCATCATATCAGAGACATCAGAATCATATCAGAGGCACATCATCATCATCAAGAAGTACATCAATCAGAATGATCAGAGGCATATCAGAACCAGGACCTATATCAGATCATCAGTACTAAAGGGAATCTTTGAATCGGTGTTCTTCACACATCGACTCAAAGAGGGGCATTTGTAGACACAGAAAATTGGAAAAAGGCTTAAATCAATCAAAAAGGTGCAACAAATCATCAAAATAGCATGAAAAATTGATAAATGGAACAAAGGCAATTCAAATCAAAGGAAAATTCAATTAAATGATTAAATGATTAAATAAAGCTTGAAAAGGGGAAAAACACTACGAAATTGATTAAATTCAATTAATGACATAGTTGTTGAAAGCAAAAATCAAAATGAACCTCTTACCCTTCATGGCTAAACTTAATTACTTTAATTAATTAATAAATACTAATTTCCCTCAACAAAGCAAAAAGGAGACAAAATGGACACAAATCACTCACTTTTGTTGAAATGGTCCAGCCTTTTGAAACCATTTAAATGATTGTCCCCTCCTTGTCCCCCCATTTATGGACAAAGCAAAGCCAATTGACCTTACCCAAGCATAACCATGGTTATCTCACTCTACCCCCTACCCTTGGGAAAATCTTATATATTGAAGGCATTTAGAAGCATAATTCATCCACTCCACATCTTTGAATTGCAGCAAAGCTCTTTCAATTTGCATCCACATCACTCACTTATCATTTTTCATTGCTAATTAGTTTAAATTGCTTTGATCATAGTAGATTGTTCATCAAATAGAGCTAGAATTTGATAGAATAGATCTAAATTTGCATATCATATAGCTTAATTCTCATCTTTAGAGTGTCACTAGTGAGGATCATAGCTGAGAGCCTCATTTACCACTTTATTTTAGAGATCCATGAGATATTTAGATTAATTGTGCATTATTTAGATTAGTTTGCTTTGAATTGTGTAATTGTCTTTTAAATCTTGTTATTTCATGAAGGTGTAAAACTCACACACACAATATTATGCAACAAATCAACACCATTCTCATTATTATGAATCAAAATTATCAAACCTTCTACTAGGGAAATGACTTTTATTTTAGAATGTACTTGACCTAACCATTTTTGAAAATTTTCAAAATCATAAGAAAGTTTTTGCACTTGTGTAGGAAAAAATCTTAAGGTTTCATCTTCATCATGAGAAGATTGGGAAGATTAATTTTAAATAATAGTAGGAATGTTATTTGTAGGAATAGTAGTATCATCAATATTCCTAGGAAACATATAGGAATCAAAAGCAAAAGAACTGATAAGTCTATGACTTCTCCTTAGGAGAATTCCATAGGTAGGAATCAATGTTATGAAACAAATGCACAAGAAAAGGAAGAAAGATATGTTTGTTGAACTCCCAATATACAGAGAAGGGAGGGGTGAATCAATATATCCTTGAAAATTTTGAAACACTTAATAATTTTACCATTTAACATATTTCATCTTTGCAGGAAAGTAAAAGGAAAAATAAAAGACTATAACAAAAAATACCAAATATTTTTATGTGGAAACCCAAGGTGGGAAAAACTACATTGAGAGGGATATGGCTTGAGTATTATGTAACTGATTATACAATATAGTAGGTTTCTCACTATCAGGATAGATCACTATTGAGATATAAAACTTAGCATTGATGGCTAGATATACCAAAGTTGAATTGAAGAGAATGCATCAACATATGCATAGATAATAGTTCATAGTTTAATACAATTCATCTCCCTTTTTCGATACTAATACACACATCACTCTACAACATTTTTCATATACAAAATATAATGCAAGTATGTAACGCCCAATTAATATGAACAACTACACAACTATAATCTCGACAAAAAAACAACTACAAATTTTTTTTGAAAAGATAAAACATACATTTAAGTCAGCAAGGTTGGTCAAAAGCCCTACGATGCGAAGCTTTGGAGTCGAAGCTCACTTGGGTGAGTCATCCTCTGACATATAGGGATTGGGAGGTAAGCGCTGGCGTACCTCCATTCCCTGAGTGACGAAAGTCATAGATGATGGGGAAGATTAAAGATGTTCAAAGAAGGAATTATCATGTCCCTACATTTCAAGAAGTATAAGGATAAAAGATCTAACCCTAAAAACTTCAAGGGAATTAATTCTGCTTAAGGATAAGTTAACTAACGATAAAATTTTTAATCAATATTAATCTAGAGTCCTTATGCACATAACCTATGTTACTATTACTATTATAGATTTCCCTAACATTATTTAATCCATTAATTAAGTTTAATGTCACAATTGGAATACTTTAATTAAATTATATTAATATGGATTAAGGTAGATAATGTTGTTAAGATTCTATCATTATCTATTTAAATAAATGAATAATAAGGCAATTAAGGAATAACTGTAACTTATATTCACTTCCAATTTCATTGGGTAAATAAAAGAAGTTAATTAAGAAATAATCTACTACTTAAATTCCATAGCAAAATAAACGTAACGATAAAATATAAAGTGGAAAGAAAATCATATTTATTAATTAATTTAGTACCAATATAAAAGGGTTCTTTACCATTAATTAAATTTTTTTTCACTAATATAACAAATTTCTATATAATGAGAACCTTCCAGCTTTTACCAATTTCCAATTTTTCAATAATGAAGTGAAATTACGGTCATCACCTATAAATGAGTAAATAAACTAAAGAGGGAAAATAATTCTTAATACGATGATTAAAAGTTCTAATGTATAAATATTTTTTTTTTATATCCTTCATAATGTTCATATTAGAACTCCCAATTTAATAATATAGCTTATTTTAACTTGAAATAAATAAGAGAGTTAATATTAATATTAAGAGTTCTTCCATTAATGACTAATACGATAGCAAGGCTTAATAAAATGATAAAATATACAAAGACTTAGGGAGGTGGGAAAAATATTCTATTCACCCAAACCCTAACCCAAAATTAGGGTTTGGAGCCTTTTAAAACATAATAGAAAACCCTAATTCCCATTTGTTCATGCATTATTTCTCTTTCCATCCTATCTTGATTTAGGGCTAAGCCATGCTGTGCAAGTTACTGCCACACAATTTTTTTTTTGTGCAGATCATAAGGTTATTATAGCCTTCATATGGCTGTTATAGTAACAGATTTATGTCTGATCTATTATAATATTAGGAGTGATTTTATTTTCATTTTATTTTACTAGTACTTAGCCGTTAATGGCTTTACTGGGTGGATTGAAGGGTTGAGAAACCCTAATGATAAATAAATCTACATTAGTCATCAGTGTAAACATATTTTTTTTCCTTTTATTATGTAAGTGCAGGTAGAAGAAGGTTGCAGAGGATATCTCAACCAGTATTCTTCACAAAGAGAGAGTAGTTGGAATCTCTCAGATTCACACCAGGTTTTTCCATTCCAATGAAGAGGAAATGGGTACATAAATTTTTAGATTAGGCATCTGAAATATTGTAATGATTTTTAGATCTGTTCATAGATCTCATGTCTAATTCCTGAGATATATTTTTTGACAAATTCATAGCAATCTGTCATTGTTTTTAGTTATAAATGAAGTGGAGTTTACAAACCTTACTACTGAGTATTTTCGAATGATGAATCTGATCTGTAACTTTCCAATGAAATGATCTACATTCATGTTCCTATATTGTATCTCTTTAATTTATAATATAATGGTGCTTAAATTTTTAGAGTGTTGCCATGTTTATATGGCAATTATCTACTATTTTTTTAAAAAAATCATTAACTACTGTAAAAATTTTTCTCATTATATATATTATGCTGTAGGTGTGTATAGATATCAAAACCCCTAAAGCGTATATTTTTTTGTTTTAGAAGTGTTAGTGCAAGGCACTAGAGGGGCATAGCCACTACCGTGGCTGGCCACGATAGTGACTATGTCACTACCCATGACCAAGGTCACGATAATGACACAGTCACTATTGTGACTGGTCACAGCAGCACCTGCTGCCTAGTGCACAGGTAAGGAAAACTAGAGGGCTTCGACCCATCCACAAAGCGATTCTTCAATATTTTTTTTTCACCATTCATTTTATATTATATTTCCTTTAAAACACAGCATGTGATAATATCGCAGCTCATAAACTATATACTGTGCACTATGCAATATGTATGTATCATGTAGAATACAGTACATAGTATTATGAGCTATAATCAGTATTAAATGCGATATGTTTATTGTTGAAAGGTATAAACCTAAGTATATATATATTGTTTTATAAATGGTATTTTACAATGTACAACAGAGTATTCGGTTGGTCAACTTTTAGTTTTTTCTGATATGAATTATTTTCTATTTATATATATATATATATATATATATATATATATATTATATTATACAACTCATTATGTATAATATAGTATATAAATATAAATATATTCACAATGATCTATATTTTAGATAGCAGACTAAGGATAGGAATAGAATCTTAAGATAAAAATGAAATTTATAAATGGAAATAAAATACCTTAGGAATCTAGCTACAATTCATCAGATCAATTGATTTAGAATAATCAAGTTAATTTCTTTTATTTCATTATGCATCATAATAGTTAAAATATACTACTATTTTATTTTTTTTCTTCCTGCAGCATTAAGTTTCTAGCTTGGTTATTCTAAGCTAATTTTCAAATTCACCAATTCTCTAATGATTCAATCCTTTGCAGTCATCTACAGTTTGTACTTTATTTGCAATACTTGATAAAGATAACAAGGAAATAGTCTCCAGAATTTATGTCCCTGAAATTCATTTGTGTAAATATTCTCAAAACACAAATTCCATAACAAGTTCTATGCTACAGGAACCCCATTCTTCACTATTAATCATAGTAAAACTGAAACTCAAACACTCTGCTACAGGAACTTAATAACCATTTCTTTGCTACAGGAACTTAATGATAATCTTCTATATAACTATATACATCACATATTCAATTTAAAATCTACACAACAAAGAACTCAATTTAAACTTCTGATATTAATTACAGTTTTTGGACTACTCTAAACACAATAGTTTAACTCAATGCATGAAACTCACTAACTAGACAGTCCAAAGTTCATCTCAAGTAAAATTTATAGAATCTTTATACAATAATAACATAATTACAAGGAAAATAACTTCTCAATCCGCAACAATAGGAAAACCATCTTTGAGAATTTTCAGCCTGGTCTTTAACCTTCAATTCTAGTTTGATTCCATTTAGTCATGAACCATGACCTACAACAAAAAGATTTTCCCAATATGGCCATGGAGCTCACCTCCCAGCCAAGGCCATTACATGGCCACCCGCGAGCTTGGGGAAACAAGTATAGGACAGGGTAATATACAAGCAACACATCATGGCATTCAACAAAACTCAAACACATAGTTTACAATACTCCCTTTCCCAGGCTTAAACAAAGGATTCAAACATAGAATCCAAATAGTGGGTGAAGGTGGAAGTGAACTTGGAGTCACCATGCTTATGAAATAATAACTAAACAAAAATCATACAGCCTTCACAAGGCCCTTCCAACCCCAACATACAACTCAATACTATGAGAAAAACATCAACTCCTTATGACCCCCAAAAATTCACCTTATGACCCCCAACATAAACTAGTTATCATAGCTGCCCATATAACTATGCACTCAACAAATGCAATCCCAACTCTATGCCCTTCACCCTAAGTTCTCCTACTTTCCTCCCAAGGATGAGGATTGAACTTGCACACCCTTAACCAAAACAATTGCAAATAAAAGCAAAGAAAGAAACTAAAATTCAAAACTCAGATTTTTAAATCAGCAACAATAAACCAATTTTACACTTAACACATGACAAAAGAACAGTAACAATTTCTTCTACAATTCACATCATTTTTAGACAGAAAATAAAATAGAATGATAATGTTTTGATACCACCAACCTCCTTCCAAGTATGAGACTGAATTATGGTTGAAGTTGAACTTGCTCACCCTCACAGCTTGTTGTTCCAAAACCTCCTAAAACCAGGCCCTTAAGACTTTTCCTCTACTTAGCCAACCCCAAAAATTAGTTTTCCTACTACTTAAAACATTCTCCCTTTCTTCCTACACCCTTCCCAATCTGTTAGATATCTAGATTCTAGCAAATGTGACACTTGCCACACCTAAGATTCCTAGAAAATGCATTTCCACCTAACAAAATGATGGGAGCTTAGGGAAGATGGACATTTTCGTGCAACCCAAAAATGACATGATTTGGGTGATAAGGAAGTGGCCTAGGAAGATGAAAATAGGTGAACTGAGCCCCCCAACCAAAGTCCTAACCTTGGGGCACTAAAATTTACATAAAACTACATCCTAGGACTTCCCAAAACCTCCTAAAAATGCCAATGAATCATGCATCCGAAAATTGAGGTTAGATTTACAAAGTTTTCTTGGTCTCATAAACCACCTACTAGCTTGGGAATGTTCAAGGTTAACAAGGAGGAGGTGGGGTCCAAAATCCACTTCACATGCCACTTCAACACTAAAGTGTCAAATGACACATCACAAAAAGAATACACATCACAACCTATGTGGCATGCTTTGTGTGCAAAGACATTTAAACATTACACAAAATAAAAATTATTTACAAACATACAAATTAAACACTATCAACCATACATATTCAGTCATCACATTCACAAAGGAAAATACGTTATGATGAGGTCACACTCTCTCTCTAGAGTTGACCTTGGCTTTACTAGTTGCACTTGGTCCTACCTTGTTTCCCTGGATTAAACCATGGCCATATCCCTGCATTCTCAAACTCGATGTCAGTACATCATGAAAAAAAAATAAAAAATTACATTAATAAACATTTCAAACATAAGGGATAACATCTAAACCAAACTATATATATATATATATATATATATATATATATATATATACATCTGCATCATAAAGCGTTACATATTCTGCATAAACAAGTAACACTGAACTTATCCTATAACTAGGATTCCATTAATGATCATAATGCTGAAAGATAATCATAACAATGCTGAATACATTTATCATGGATAATCAAGGTATCAAAATGAGCATATATATAAAGAGTACGATTACTATGATCATCAACAAAACCTGGAACAAGCTACTCATAAAGTCCAAAAGATAGCATGTGTAAACCATAATAGATCAAATGTCAATACTCAAGATATCATACTGATTAGTCAAGTGTCAAAATGAAAGTTGAACTAGGACAGATCGGGGCAGGACCTCACATCCTTCCCCCCTAGGCATGAACTTCCTCCTGGAGTTCATCAAAAAGATCGGGGTACTGGTCTCTCATCTGTGCTATGTCCTCCCATGAAGTAGTGACCTCATCATAACAATCCCACTAGACCCTAACTTGGTCCAACTCTCGACCTTGAAGAGCTAGGGTCCTGTGTGCTAGAATATGTATTGGCTCCAAAGCCAGTTGTCCGTCTGACTCCACCTGTAAGGCATCCCAATCAATGATATGAGATTCATCATATATATACTTTTGCAAAATAGATACATGAAATACATCGTGGATGCGTGATAGGCTAGGTGGCAAAGCTAAACGGTATTCTACTAGGCCTATCCTCTCCAAAATCTCAAAGGGTCTGAAACAATGAGGGGCCAACTTAGAACCCTTTCCAAAGTGGATTGGGCTCTTATGTGGCCTCACTCTCAAAAATACTCTATCTCCAACCGTATACTCTCTATCAACCCTCCCAACATCCGCATACTTCTTCTATCAATCCTGGGCCTCTCTAAGACACTGCCTGATTAGAACTACCTATTGCTCCATCTATTTGACCAACTCTAGACCAATGGATACTCTATCCTCAATCCTGTCCTAGCTCAACGGTGTCCTACAAGATCTACCATACAAAGCTTGATATGGAGACATACCCAAAGATGAATGGTGCCCATTATTATAGGCAAACTCTACTAAATGTAGGTACTCCTCCCACCTAACCTGATGATCCATCACATACATGCGTAGCATATCCTATAATACCTGATTAACCCTCTCAGTCTGACCATCTATCTCTAGGTGGTATGCTATGCTAAAATTGAGCTTGGTGCCCAAAGCAGTCTGAAGCTCTCTCCAAAAAGATGAAGTGAAGAGTGAGTCTCTATCTGATATAATCATGCGTGGAATGCCATGAAGTCTAAGAATATCCCTCAACAATACTTGTGCTACTATAGGTGCTATAAAAGTGGTACGTATGGGTGAGAAGTGGGCTACTTTAGTCAACCTATCCACCGTCACCATAATGGCATCACGATGATGCAATGACATAGGAAGGCCAACTATGAAATCCATGGAAATAATGTCCCACTTCCACTCCAGAATCTCATGAGACTGTAGGAGTCCACTAGGATGATGATGCTCTGCCTTAACCCACTGACACTCTAAACATCTAGCTACTATCTTTGCAATATGAGTCCTCAAACCCAACCAATGATAAAGCTGTCTCAAATCTGCATGTAACTTCTTAACTCTGGGGTGCACTGCATAAGGAGCTCTATGAGCCTCAAGAATGATGAACTCACACAACCCACCAGAAGAAGGCACATAAATACATCCTCTATGGAAAAGAAGGCCATCGAACTCTAGTGTGTAATCTGTGAACTTCCCCTCTAGGGGTCTCTAATCCTGTACCAATTGTCTAACCTCTGAATAGAAGGCATCCTCCTATAAATGCCATAGAATGCACCCTCTCAAGTCTATACTATTAGTCATAGCTAAGAGCACATGATGTCTCCTACTCAAGGCATCTGCTACCACATTTTCTTTCCCCTTGATGTAGTGAATGTCAAAGTCATACTCGCATAGGAACTCCATCCATCTCTTCTATCTAGCATTGAGGTTCAGTTGTGTGAATATATACTGAAGACTCTGGTGATCTGAATGAAGCTCAAATCTGTGTCCCAATAAGAAATGATGCCATCTTGTCAAAGCATGCACCACTGCTGTTAGCTCAAGGTCATGAGTGGGATAATTAAGCTCATGAGTTTTGAGCTTCCTGGACTCGTAGGCTATAACTTGTCCATCCTACATCAGTACCGCTCCAATCCCATCTAAAGATGCATCTATACAAACCATAAAATCTACTAAAGGGTCTGGTACTGCCAGTATAGGTGCACTAGTAAGTGCCCTCTTGAGTTCCTGGAAAGCTCTCTCACACCTCTCTATCCACTCAAACTTCTTCCCTTTCCTCCGGAGGGAAGTGATGAGATGGGCCACCCTAGAAAAACCCTCAACAAATCATCTGTAGTAGCCTGCAAGGCCCATGAAACTCCTGACCTTTGTCACACTAGTGGGTGCTAGCCAATCCATAATTGCCTTGATCTTAGATGGGTCTACAAAGATCCCATCCCCTAAAATCACATGACCTAAATAATGTACCTCTGTCCTGAAAAATGCACATTTCGGCAAGCTGCCATATAACTGATTATCTCTCAAACACTGCAAAACCTGCCTCAAATGCTCCTCATGCTCATGCTCATCTCGTGAGTAGATGAATATATCATCTAGGAATATCACCACAAATCTATCTAAGAATGAACAAAATACTCCATTCATGAGACTCATGAATATGGCTGGAGCATTCATGAGACCAAAGGGTACCACGTGAACTCATAGTGCCCATATTGTGTGTGGAATGCTATCTTGGGAATGTCCCTATCCACAATCCTCAACTGGTGATAACCCAACTTCAAGTCTATCTTTGAGAACACTCTAGCTCCCTGAAGCTGATCGAATAAATCATCAATTCTAGGAAGGGGATACCAATTCTTGATGGTCAACTTGTTCAGCTATCGGTAATCAATGCACAACCTCAGAGATCCATCCTTCTTCTTAACGAAGGTGACAGGTGCACCTCATGGAGATACACTAGGATGAATGAACCCTTTCTCTAAGAGTTCTTCAAGATGAATTTTGAGCTCATTGAGCTCATGTGTGGACATCCTATAGGGAGCTCTAGAAATGGGCTCCACTCTAGGAACTAACTCAATATGAAGGTCCACTACTCTAGGAGGCGGCATACCTAGTAACTATGATGGGAAAACATCTGCAAACTCCTGAAGGATAGGATGGTCCTCAAGAGAAGTCTCCTTTTCTATCTCCTCTTTGTCACTGATGGTAATAGCATATAACTGACATCCCTTCCACAAGCACCACTTAAGCTGCATAGTAGAAATCATATGAAGGGATATAGGTCTCTAAACTCCTATGATAACCATAGCCACCCCATCATCATCCAAGCACTCTACTATCTTCTACCTGCAATCCATCTTGGATCTATGGGAGTAGAGACAATCCATACCAAGAACAACATCATATGATCCAAGTGGTGTGACATGAAGGCCAACAAAGGTGGTAAAGTCTCTAATTTGTAACAGACAACTCCTCACCAAGGAACTAACAGATACCCTAGCACCTGAGGCTAACTCAACCTCCCAACTAACATCCTGTCTAGCTGCCACCAACCCGCAACGCTCCACTATGAAAGGTGAAATAAAGGAGTCGGTGGCTCCAGAATAAAAAAGGTTAGAAACATTACTACCTCCAATCGAGCCTATAGCCTTGATGATGGTGGCTTGGTGCTCAGCCTAGTGGTTATCAACTATCGCAAAGACTCTATGTGCTCTACCCATATCACCTATAGTGGGCTTGAAAGCCGCCGCTCTCTGACCACCAGCTAATTGGCCTGTAGGACAATCCCTAGCTATGTGCCCCATGGCACCACATGAATAGCATGGTCCTCTAGTCTATAACTGTATACCCTGAGGTCTCGACTCCTGCTATCCTCCTATAACACTGGAACCACTGAATCCTCCTCTGGGAGTCTGAGACTATCCCCTCTGATCTCATCAAGATCCCTGTGAATGCCACTGTTTGGGCTTAGAGCCCTACTGCCCCTAGGAAGATTTTTGTTTCTGATTTTGCTAAGACTGTCGTGGCTGCTGCTGCTGAGGTGCCCTGGATGATCTTGAAGAGTTCTTATGCTTTCCCTTCCAATGAGACTTCTAGTAACCAGAAGACTAAGATGTGGTGTTCCAGTTTTGTGACCAGTCTTGGGCATCATGAGATCTTTTATGGATCTCCTTAGCTACCATGGCTCTCTCCACTATCTCATGAAGAAAACCAGTAGGTATTAACCATACCCTATCAGCTATAGCATAATTCAACCCCTTGATGAAGCGGTTGACCTGGAGTTTCTCATCCTACATGTAGTCTACATAGGGAAGGAGCTCGAGAAACTTGTTCTTATACTGGGCCACTATCATGCCCCTCTACTATAAGTCATGAAACTCATCAATATGACACTGTCTATAATGCTCTGACATGTAACGGGCTCAGAATCTCTCCAAGAAAATCTCCCAAGTGAGGGTGTCCATAGAAAGGTGACACTTGACCTCCTCTTGCTTCCACCAAGTGGAAGTGTTATCCCTCAGCATGTGTACTACAAGGCATGCCTTAAGGTTTCTCTCATAATTTTGCAACTCGAAGCAATGCTCGAGGCTCAAAAGCCAAGCCTCTGCCTCTAACCTAGCCGTGGATCCCGAAAAGGGTGGCGGCTGTAATCTGATAAGCTCTCTGATCATATCTCCTACATCACAAGGTGCTCTCAGCACTACCACTGGTGGCAGCTCTAGCCTATGCACTGACTCATGCTCATGAACTACTTGTACTACTACTCGTCTAGGAGGGGGACTCCTAGTTCACTCCCGGTTCCTAGCCTGCTGGCCTCCCAAAGGTAATCTATCCATGATAATGCTGGCTAAATTTTGCAAGGCATTAAGAATATCCTGATTAGGATTAGGAAGCGGTGAAGGTGGGGGCCTCTGCTCATCACCTGGTCCCTTGGCTGCTCGCTCATCTCCCTCTACTGCCACACATCCACCTCTGGGCCTACACCTAAGTCGATGAGTGCTATGCGTGACTGGAGGCATCCTACACTAAGGGAAAAAAAAAAGTAAGTTTTAGCAACGTAATGGGTCAAAAAGGTTTCTAGAGTAGAACCGTGCTCTGATACCAAAATGTAATGCCCAATTAATACGGACAACTACACAACTATAATCTCGACAAAAACACAACTACAAATTTTTTTTGAAAAGATAAAACATACATCTAAGTCAACAAGGTTGGTCAAAAGCCCTATGATGCGAAGCTTTGGAGTTGAAGCTTGCTGGGGTGAGTCATCCTCTGACATACAGGGATTGGGAGGCAAGCGCTGGCATACCTCCATTCCCTGACTGACGAAAGTCACAGGTGACGGGGAAGATTAAAGATGTTCAAAGAAGGAATTATTGTGTCCCTACATTTCAAGAAGTATAAGGATAAAAGATCTAACCCTAAAAACTTCAAGGGAATTAATTCCGCTTAAGGATAGGTTAACTAATGATAAATTTTTTAATCAATATTAATCTAGAGTCCTTATGCACATAAACTATGTTACTATTACTATTATAGATTTCCCTAACATTATTTAATCCATTAATTAAGTTTAATGTCACAATTGGAATAATTAAATTAAATTATATTAATATGGATTAGGGTAGATAATGTTGTTAAGATTCTATCATTATCTATTTAAATAAATGAATAATAAGGCAATTAAGGAATAATTGCAACTTATATTCACTTCCAATTTCATTGGGTAAATAAAAGAAGTTAATTAAGAAATAATCTACTACTTAAATTCCATAGCAAAATAAACGTAAAGATAAAATATAAAGTGGAAAGAAAATCATGTTTATTAATTAATTTAGTACCAATATAAAAGGGTTCTTTACCATTAATTAATTTTTTTTTCACTAATATAACAAATTTCTATATAATGACAACCTTCTAGCTTTTACCAATTTCCAATTTTTCAATAATGAAGTGAAATTACGGTCATCACCTATAAAATGAGTAAATAAACTAAAGAGGGAAAATAATTCTTAATATGATGATTAAAAGTTCTAATGTATAAATATCTTTTTTTTATATCCTTCATAATGTTCATATTAGAACTCCCAATTTAATAATACAACTTATTTTAACTTGAAATAAATAAGAGAGTTAATCTTAATATTAAGAGTTCTTCCATTAATGACTAAAACGATAGCAAGGCTTAATAAAATGATAAAATATACAAAGACTTAGGGAGGTGGGAAAAATATTCTATTCACCCAAACCCTAACCCAAAATTAGGGTTTGGAGCCTTTTAAAACATAACAAAAAACCCTAATTCCCATTTGTTCATGCATTATTTCTCTTTCCATCCTATCTTGATGCAGGGCTGAGCCATGCTGTGCAAGTTACTGCTGCACTATTTTTTTTTGTGCAAATCAAAAGGTTAATGTAGCCTTCATATGGCTATTACAGTAACAGATTTATGTCTGATCTGTTATAATATTAGGAGTGATTTTATTTTCATTTTATTTTACTAGTACTTAGCTGTTAATGGCTTTGTTGGGCGGATTGAAGGGTTGAGAAACCCTAATGATAAATAAATCTACATTAGTCATCAGTGTAAACATATTTTTTTTCCTTTTTTTATGTAAGTGCAGGTAGAAGAAGGTTGTAGAGGATATCTCAACCAGTATTCTTCATAGAGAGAGAGTATTTGGAATCTCTCAGATTCACACCAAGTTTTTCCATTCCAATGAAGAGGAAATGGGTACGTAAATTTTTAGATTAGGCATCTGAAATATTGTAATGTTTTTTAGATCTGTTCACAGATCTCATGTCTAGTTCCTGAGATATATTTGCCAACAAATTCATAGCAATCTGTCATTGTTTTTAGTTATAAATGAAGTGGAGTTTACAAACCTTAATACTGAGTATTTTCAAATGATGAATCTAATCTACAACTTTCCAATGAAATGATCTAAATTCATGTTCCTATATTGGATCTCTTTAATTTATAATATAATGGTGCTTAAATTTTCAGAGTGTTGCCATGTTTATCTAGCAATTATCTACTATTTTTTTTTAAAAATCATTAACTACCGTAAATTTTTTTCTCATTATATATATTATGCCGTAGGCGTGTATAGGTATCGAAACCCCTAACGCATAAATTTTTTTGTTTTAGAAGTGTTAGTGCAAGGCACCAGAGGGGCATAGACACTATTGTGGCTGGCCACGACAGTGACTATGTCACTACCTATGACCAAGGTCGCGACAGTGACAGAGTCACTACTGTGACTGGTCACAGCAGCGCCTACTGCCTAGTGCACGGGTAAGGAAAACTAGAGGGCTTCAGCCCTTCCACAAAGTGATTCTTCAATATTTGTTTTTCACTGTTCATTTTATATTATATTTCCTTTAAAACACAACATGCGATAATATCGCAGCTCATAAACTAGATACTGTGCATTATGCGATATGTATGTATTGTGTAGAATACAGTACATAGTATTATGAGATATAATTAGTATTAAATGTGATACGTTTATTCTTGAAAGGTATAAACCTAAGTATATATATATAATTTTATAACTGGTATTTTACAATGTAGAACAGAGTATTCGGTTTGGTCAACTTTTAGTTTTTTCTGATATAAATTTTTGTCTATATATATATATATATATATATATATATATATATATATTATATTATACAACTTATTATGTATAATATAGTATATAAATATAAATATATTCACAATGATCTATATTTTAGATAGCAGACTAAGGATAGGAATAGAATCTTAAGATAAAAATGAAATTTATAAATGGAAATAAAATACTTTGGGAATCTAGCTATAATTCATCAGATCAATTGATTTAGAATAATCAAGTTAATTTCTTTTATTTCATTATGCATCATAATAGTTAAAATATACTACTATTTTTATTTTTTCCTTCCTGCAGCATTAAGTTTCCAGCATGATTATTCTAAGATAATTTTCAAATTCACCAATTCTCTAATGATTCAGTCCTTTGCAGTCATCTACAGTTTGTACTTTATTTGCAATACTTGATAAAGATAATAAGGAAATAGTCTCCAGAATTTATGTCCCTGAAATTCATTTGTGTAAATATTCTCAAAACACAAATTCCATAACAAGTTCTATGCTACAGGAACCCCATTATTCACTATTAATCATAGTAAAACTGAAACTCAAACAATCTACTATAGGAACTTAATAACCATTTCTTTGCTACAGGAACTTAATGATAATCTTTTGTATAACTATATACATCACATATTCAATTTAAAATCTACACAACAAAGAACTCAATTTAAACTTCTGATATTAATTACAGTTTTTGGACTACTCTAAGCACAATAGTTTAACTCAATGCATGAAACTCACTAACTAGACAGTCCAAAGTTCATCTCAAGTAAAATTTATAGAATCTTTATACAATAATAACATAATTACAAGGAAAATAACTTCTCAATCCGTAACAATAGGAAAACCATCTTTGAGAATTTTTAGCCTGGTCTTTAACCTTCAATTCTAGTTTGATTCCATTTAGTCATGAACCATGACCTGCAACAAAAAGATTTTCCCAATATGGCCTGGAGCTCACCTCCTAGTCAAGGCCATTACATGGCCACCCCTGAGCTTGGGGAAACAAGTATAGGACGGGGTAATATACAAGCAACACATCATGACATTCAAAAAAAATCAAACACATAGCTTACAATACTCCCTTTCCCAGGCTTAAACAAAGGATTCAAACATAGAATCCAAATAGTGGGTGAAGGTGGAATTACACTTGGAGTCACCATGCTTATGAAATAATAACTAAACAAGGATACAGCCTTCACAAGGCCCTTCCAACCCCAACATACAACTCAATACTATGAGAAAAATATCAACTCCTTATGACCCCCAAAAATTCACCTTATGACCCCCAACATTAAACTGGTTATCATAGCTGCCCATACAACTATGCACTCAACAAATGCAATCCCAAATCTATGCCCTTCACCCCATGTTCTCCTACTTTCCTCCCAAGGATGAGGATTGAACTTGCACACCCTTAACCAAAACAATTGCAAATAACAGCAAAGAAAGAAACTAAAATTTAGAACTCAGATTTTTAAATCAGCAACAATAAACCAATTTTACACTTAACACATGCCAAAAGAATAGTAAAAATTTCTTCTACAATTCACATCATTTTCAGACAGAAAATAAAATAGAATGATAATGTTTTGATACCACCAACCTCCTTCCAAATATGAGACTGAATTATGGTTGAAGTTGAACTTGCTCACCCTCACAGCTTGATGTTCCAAAACCTCCTAAAACCAGGCCCTTAAGACTTTTCCTCTACTTACTTAGCCAACCCCAAAAATCAGTTTTCCTATTACTTAAAATATTCTCCCTTTTTTCCTACACCCTTCCCAATCTGTTAGATATCTAGATTCCAGCAAATGTGACACTTGCCACACCTAAGATTCCTAGAAAATGCATTTCCACCTAACAAAATGATGGGAGCTTAGGGAAGATGGACATTTTCGTGCAACCCAAAAATGACATGATTTGGGTGATAAGGAAGTGGCCTAGGAAGATGAAAATCGGTGAATTGAGCCCCCCAACCAAAGTCCTAACCTTGGGGCACTAAAATTTACATAAAACTACATCCTAGGACTTCCCAAAACCTCCTAAAAATGCCAATGAATCATGCATCCGAAAATTGAGGTTAGATTTACAAAGTTTTCTTGGTCTCATAAACCACCTACTAGCTTGGGAATGTTCAAGGTTAACAAGGAGGAGGTGGGGTCCAAAATCCACTTCACATGCCACTTCAACACTAAAGTGTCAAATGACACATCACAAAAAGATACACATCACAACCTATGTGGCATGCTTTGTGTGCAAAGACATTTAAACATTACACAAAATAAAAATTATTTACAAACATACAAATTAAACACTATCAACCATACATATTCAGTCATCACATTCCCAAAGGAAAATACAATACGACAAGGTCACACTCTCTCTCTAGAGTCAACCTTGACTTTACTAATTGCACTTGGTCCTACCTTGTTTCCCCGGATTAAACCGTGGCCATATCCCTGTATGCTCAAACTCGATGTCAGTACATCATGAAAAAAAAAAAAACTTACATTAATAAACATTTCAAACGTAAGGGATAACATCTAAACCAAACAATATATATATATATATATATATATATATATATACATCTGCATCATAAAGCATTATATATTCTGCATAAACAAGTAACACTAAACTTATCCTATAACCAGGATTCCATTAATGATCATAATGATGAAAGATAATCATAACAATGCTGAATACATATATCATGGATAATCAAGGTATCAAAATGAGCATATATATAAAGAGTATGATTACTGTGATCATCAACAAAACCTGGAACAAGCTACTCATAAAGTCCAAAAGATAGCATGTGTAAACCATAATAGATCAAATGTCAATACTCAAGATATCATCTTGATGAGTCAAGTGTCAAAATGAAAGTTGAACTAGGACAGATCGGGGCAGGACCTCACACAGTACATAGATTGCACACACATCCTAGATATGTACATCAAATATAAATATATATCATTCATAAATGTAAATCCCTCTTATTGGCTAGGCATAAAAATAGAAGAAGAAAATTTATCTTTAGCTCTCAATCCATTGTTGGATGATCATAAAAATGGATTTGGGTGAATATATCGTTTGAAAAAATGATCCAAAAACTATTGATAATCTCATGAAGAATAATTGATGGTGATGGTCATTAGTGAGATTTGTCGATGATCTAAAAATTGATAGTGAAAGATACAAAAAAAATTACTAATACCCACAGGACCATACCTATACTGATAGTGACATAAATGACAATAGAAACTTAGGAAGGATAACAATCTCCCCCTTTGTCATTGATGGAAAAACCAAAAAGTTTCTAAAACCAAAAACTAGAAATCTAGAAAACTAAAACCGATGACAATATTATGTACACTAAAATAATTCAAAAACTCCCCCTGAGAGGGACAAACTAATAACTGACAAAAATCCTTTTGTTCTCCCTCTTTTTCCATTAATGAGAAAGGGGCATGCAAATATAGAAAATCTAAAAAATAAAAATTTAAATACTTGAAACCTCCTTCTGTACAAACTCTAAAGTCCTCTTCAAGCATTGAAGGGCTTCAATCTAGGTTTCTTTGTTTGAATTCCAATCATCAATTTCTTTCTCTAACCAGGAGATATGCACACCCACTAAGATGAGAATTTATTCTACTTGAAAAAAGTTTTTTGGTTTCCCTTCTAAAAATCTTTGAGAACCTAGAGCTGCGTGACTTAGTCAAAATATGTGAGGAGCACACAAATCTTGCAAGGAGCCAATATAAATGATGATGATTTCATGTTGATGTTGAATAAATTTTTTTTTTTCTACATTAACTCCAACTAAGCATGAATTAAACCATCAATATCATTAGTGATCCTATAATCTTTGTAGGCATTTCCAATATGAAGTTTTATGGAGTCCATAGCTTGCTGATGTTCTCAATGGTTGTAGGCCATTGTAGTATATTTGTACTAATTATTACCATCCTTGAGTAGTTCTTATCCTTCACGAAGTAGTCCCTTCATCTTTGAAAGTGAGGCATGCTATTTTTCTCAATTTTTCCAAAAGAGAGAGCGTCTATTTTCTTCCTCTACAAAATGAATTTGATCATCAACTGAAACAGTTAAACCCTTAACAATAATAACCCTTACAAAACTAAATTTGAAAGAAGTACATTGATATCTATTCTAGAAAAAAATAATTTGCTCTATGAAAACAATGTAACTCTTTGAAAATGGCATTTTCAGCAACATACCTATTTTTGTGGGAGAAAGAAAAAATTATTCAAATCAATTCAAAAATAAAAATAAAAAATATATTTAGAATCTAGACATAAAATCCTAAAAGACTCTAATTTACTTTATCTTCCGATTTCAAATGGTTTAACGATAATTTGCATCTAAATTTGAAAGTTATTTTTCAAAATGTAGAGTTCAGTGTTGGTTTAGGAAAAAATGTGTAACCCACTATTATAGGTTCACCCAATGCCATAAATTAATTTGCATGCCTTTGTTCTCTTATATTTTGTCTTGATTTTGATTAGTGTCTTAAATGCAATAACTAACTTGTAGAAATAAACCTTCACCATTCGAAATTCAAAATTGAACACCAATAACTACTTCACTAGGCACTATGAGCTTACTATGCTTAAATATTATATTTAAAGACCCCTTTTCACTCATTTTCTCATATTGGAATATGAGAGGAAAATATGAATAAAAGACTTTAAAAGAGAAATATTTTTTATATATTTCCTTGTTAAATTATCTAGGATCTATTGTATGATTATTTATTTTCATTCTTTGGATCAACACTATAATGCCAATTTGTCAAGGGTTTGATTGAGGAGAACTTAAATCTCACAATTTGGCAAATTCTCCAAAATTGTTCCTAATCACTACTTTTCCTTGTGCACATTTAGATATTAGAGATCAACGCAAGTGAACTCTAACAATTTCACAATCTATTAGTTTAAACTCATGAGTTAAAATTTAAGTCAACCTATAGTTTTTGTTTGATAATGATATATATCGTATATACATTTACATCATAACTATAAGTGATAATTAACTAATTTACTAAGTCTAAAATCTTCATCTAAATAAACTTTAAAATTGTAATACATTAGTCAATGGGCCCTTGGTCTCCTGGTGAAGTTGTTTGGTTCTTAATGAGCCCACCTGGGATCAAGTCTTGTTCAGTGCAAAGGCTTTGACACCATAAGGGATGAGGTTGAGATCATGCCCTAGATGGATTTTAGTGGAATGGATACCTCTCAGTCCTTGGCTCTTAGCCGAAGTTGAACTTTCAAAAAAAAAAATACATTAACAAATACATTTTTAACATCTATGATATCACATCTACAAAATTGGAAATATCACATTAATTTATTTCAACTTTATATTTTATTATTTCCAAAAACATCTCTATCTTAATATAATTCATTAAATTATCAAGTAATTGAATGGTTTAATTAGCCTAGGTAATTTGTAGGTGGAGGTATTTTCATTCTACAAAGGTATCTCGATTAGCACTATGACCAATGATTTATGGGCATTGTTGTTAGGAATGAATGTTGGATGTTGGCAGTCATTCTATAGCAGTTGTTGCATTCATGACTATGATTGTCATTGATGTCAACATAGTGATCTTTTGGAGACTAGCAGAGAAGTAGATAGTGTTTTGATTAGCGCACGTGGGATATTGTAGTTGGAGCTATGTGATGTTGAGGTTATACTCTTTGATATGTTATATGTCTATGGTTAAGAGTGTAGATAGTAATTCATTGATTCATGAAAGTTATGAGAATTTTGGTAAAAGCAGTATTCAGGCAGTGTTCCTGAGTAGCGGTTTGTGGAAATCAGATGATATCTCCTAATCGGGATGGAATCTAGTTTTGTGCAGTTAAAGGGAAGTTTGAGACACATTGATGGTGATTTGGTTCATAGTGCAAACTTTGAGGTCGCATGAGTGAAGAGTTATTGCATTTGGAAGCCGACAATTTTGTGTAATTTTGATGTAGCGTATGGAAACTTTTATTTTGTAATTGTGTGCCAACTCATTTGTAATTATTTGAGTGTGGTATAAAGGAAGGAATGTTTTTACTTATTGTATAGAGTTGTATTATGAAAGAAGTGTGTGCATGGTTTGGTTGCATGCAAATGTAAGCATGAAGTGAAGAAAAGAGCCTAAGAGGTTGTGAAAGTAAAATTATGAAGGAAGACATGCGAAGTACAGAGATCTGGAATTGAGATCTGGTGTAGCAATGAGTGCAGTTTGGCATAGTAAGGAGGTAACATATTTCATATTATTCTACTAAATAATATTAAGGTTATTTGGATAGTGTGTTTAGTGATCTTACCCTGAAGCTGTTTGGGCAGTGGGTCCTTCTATCTTCCATAACTCTTAACAGGGTTAGAATCTTTTAACAGGGATTCAAAATCTCCTAACAGAGATTTATATGTACTGAATGTATTTCATAAGACTCCTAACAGAGTCCATCCTCTCACAAGGAATATTCATATTAGTGCATCTTTTATGGGCATCATTCCCACCGGGATTTACTCTTTGATCAAGAGGTTCCCTAGTCAACATATCTTGTGTTATTGTGTCATTGTGTATGAATATCTTTCTATGGTTAGTAATTGCAATGCTTACATGGTTAAATGTTGTTGAAGATGTTAAAAGTTATAATTATCTGATAAATGATTCACCCCCCCCCTCTTAGTTATCTTGGTGGACTTTACTTTCTAACAATTGGTATCAGAGCGACAGATCCTTGAAAGGAAAGTTTAACAGCTTAAGGAGATCCATGGAAAATTTTAGGAAAGAAAGCCCTAAGTTTGATGGAGTAAATTTTGATAGCTGGAAGGAAAAGATGAAGACACATCTATTATGTTTAGGACCAGGCTATTGGTTGATTACAAAGAATGAAAGAATTATAATTGAAGAAGACAGTCTTGAAACAAGTTCTAAAGATGAGGTAGATCTATTCATGTGTAACATACTTGCAAGAGAAGCACTCTTGACAGCACTTCCGGAGAATGAATACAATCAGGTAAAATGTTTTAAGAAATCTAATGAAATTTGGAAAGCTTTACACTCTAATTTTGAAGGTGATGAACATCCAAAAAGAGCTAGATTACATAATTGGATATGTGCATTTGAAGATATTAGAATGATGGAAGATGAATCTGTTAGAAGCTATATTGGTAGAATGTCAGAAATTGTTGCAGGGATAAAATCTTGTGGAGGATCAAAGACAGAGAATGAAGTGATATGGAAAATTCTGAGGACATTGAATCTTGTATTTAAGTAGACAACATAGATGATTGAACAAGTTATACCTTGTACTACAAACTTTACAAGAAAGACTCTTCTTGGAAGATTGGAAGTAGCAAAGATGAACCTGAGGTTATCAGGAGACTTACCTAGAATGGAGACAACATTCAGTGCTCTTAGTATTCATCCTACTTTGTCAAGAATTACTAGTGTGAGTGGAGATTATGCCAGTAGCAAGAGATCTAGAAATGAAGAAGATAAGAAGATTGAAGAGGGTATTGCCTTGCTTGTGAAAACAGAACCAGACGGTAAGAAAATTTTCAAATGTTGGACTTGTCAAGAATATGGTCATTTTGCATCTAAATGTCCTAAGAGAGTTAAGAAGTACAGAAAAAATTTCAAGCCTAGAAGATCTAAGGAATGTTATTATGCTAATGATGAAGATCTTGAAGCTAGTATAGAAATAACTTTGAGTGAAAGTGATACTGAGAATAATGATGAAATAGGATTTGTATCAATTAAAGAAGAAAATTTTGAATCTGATGTTAAAGAAGAAAAAGCATTAGTTTCCCAAGTTGAAAAGAAAGCTGTTTGGAGTATAGATAATGGTTGTTCACATCATATGACTGGAGATATGAAGAAGTTCATAAAGTTTAACAATTATGATGGAGGAGTTGTTAGAGTTGGTAACAATGCACCTTGTTTGATTAAAGGTATAGGATCTATTACTCTTGATGGAAAGACTAATACTGATGATGTTTACTTTGTTGATGGATTGAAACATAATCTTTTGAGTGTTGGACAGTTAGTTGATAAGGGATATCAAGTTTGGTTTACTGAGAAAACTTGTGTGATAAAGGATAAAGATGGAAATCTAATTGGAATTGGATCTAGAACTAGAGGTAATGTATTTCAGTTGAATCCTACTGAGATGAGATGCTTGATTACTAAAATTGATGACAGTTGGTTATGGCATAGAAGGTTTTGTCATATAAACTTTGATAACATTGTGAAAGTGAGTACTACACTTGCAGTAAGGGATTTGCCTAAAATTATGAAGCCTACTAACATGATTTGCAAAGAATTTGTGATGGCTAAACAGAAAAGAAGTTCATTTCCTAGTAAGAAGTTCACATCGACAAAGAAGTTTGAGATTGTTCATACAGACTTCAGCGGTCCTACCAAGACTAGAGGATTCTATGGAGAAAGGTATTTTATGATTCTTGTTGATGATTTTACAAGAATGATGTGGATTGCATTTCTGAAAGAAAAATCTAAAGCATTTGATAAGTTTAAGATCATTAAGAATAAAGTTGAGAATGAATCTGGAATGAAGATTAAATGTTTGAGATCTGATAGAGGTGGAGAATTTACTTCTAGAGAGTTTAACACTTTTTGTGAAGTGAATGGTATTAAGAGATAGTTTTCAGCCCCTAGAACACCTGAACAAAATGGTATTGTAGAAAGAAGAATACTTTTTGTGAAGTGAATGGTATTAAGAGATAGTTTTCAGCCCCTAGAACACCTGAACAAAATGGTATTGTAGAAAGAAGAATAGGTCAGTAACTGAAGCAACAAGAGCTATGTTATTTGAGAATGACTTGGCGAAGACATTTTGGAGAGAAGCAGTGAATACAACAGTATATACAATGAACAGAGTACAAATCAGAGTAGACATAGATAAGACACCTTATGAATTATGGTTTGGACATGCACCCTCAGTTAAGTATTTTAGAATTTTTGGAAGAAAATGTTATATAAAGAGAGATGATGATATTGGAAAGTTTGATCCTAGAAGTGATGAAGGTATTTTTCTTGGATATTCTTCGAAGAGCAAAGCATATAGATGTTACAATAAGAGAACTAAAACTATTGTTGAGAGTGCAAATGTTAAATTTGATGAGAAGTTTAAAATTCAGGAAAGAATGCTTGATTATGAATCTAATGAAGAAGCTAATCCTCAGCCTAACATTGAAACTACTAAATTATTCTATGAGACTGACAGTGAATTGTTGAATGAGAATCATACTGCAGAAGAAATCAGAGAAGAATCTATAGTTGAAGCAAGATCTGTGACTATGACACCAAACAGGTATCTATCTAGACATCATCCTATTGAACAAGTTATTGGAAGTTTGGATAGAGGAGTTATGACTAGAAATAAGGTACCTTTATGTTTGATTTCTCAAATTGAACCTAAATCTACTAATGAAGCTTGTGAAGATGAACATTGGATTAATGTTATGAAAGAAGAACTAGATCAAATTGAAAAGAACAAGACATGGGAATTGGTTCGTAGACCTAAAGATAAGAATGTGATTGGAACTAAATGGGTATTCAGAAACAAGATGAATGAAAAAGGAGTAGTAAGAAACAAAGCAAGATTAGTATGTAAGGGATACTCACAGCAAGAAGGAATTGACTATGAAGAAACCTTTGCACCAGTAGCAAGACTTGAAGTAGTAAGAACATTTTTGGCTTATGTAGCTTTTAAGAAATTCAAAGTGTATCAGATGGATGTGAAGTTTGTATTTTTGAATGGTGAATTAGAAGAAGAAGTCTACATTGAGTAGCCTAAAGGTTTTCCTTTGACTCAAGAAGGAGATATGGTATGTAAACTAAAGAAAGCATTATATGGACTAAAGCAAGCACCTAGAACTTGGTATGCTAGATTGGATAAGTATTTGTTGAAATTGGGATTTACTAAAGGAATGATAGATAGTAATTTGTACACAAAAGAAGTTGAAAATAGATTGTTAGTTATAGTTATTTTTGTTGATGACATTATCTTTGGAGGAGAAGATGAAGCTAGTGACAAATTTGCTGATGAAATGAAGACATAATTTGAAATGAGCATGATTGGTGAGATGAAATACTTTTTGGGATTACAGATAACATAGAACAATGATGGTATCTTTATTAAAAAGACAAAGTACTTGAATGATTTACTAAAAAGATTTGGAATGGAGAACTGTAAACCAGTTGGAACACCTATGGTTACATGACACAAACTATCAAGAAAAGATGAAACACCAGCAGTTGAGTAGAAGAAATACAGATCCATGATTGGAGGATTGCAGTACTTGACAAACACTAGACCAGATATACAACATTCAGTTGGAATGGTAGCAAGATTTCAAGCTGAACCTAGAGAGTCACATTATGCAGTAGTAAAGAGAATATTGAGATATTTAAGAGGCACAATGGACTATGGATTGTGGTATGAAAAATTTGATGATTTCACCCTATGTACATATACAGATGCTGATTGTGGAGGTGGTGTTGATGATAAGAAAAGCACTAGTGGTGGAGCCTTTTTTCTTGGAGGAAGATTGGTTTCCTAGTTGAGCAAGAAGCAGAATTGTATTTCATAGAGTACAGCAGAAGCAGAATATGTAGCAGCAGCAAACAATTGTAACCAGATAATTTGGATGAAGCAAATGCTGAAGGATATTGGAATTAAGTTTGTTGAGCCTATTGTCATACATTGTGACAACACCAGCATAGTTAGTATGTCTAAGAATCCTATATTGCATTCTAAAACTAAGCATATAGAGATCAAGTATCATGTTGTAAAAGAGAAAGTTGCTGAGAAGGAAGTCATTTTGGAGTACATAAGCACAAAGGAATAGATAGCAGACATATTTACAAAGCCTTTGCCTAAGGATACATTTGAGTATCTGAGAGGTATGCTTGGGGTTATGCCCTAGCCTACTTTTGAGTAATGATGCAATTGATTGCATCCATCTAGTGGTACATGAGCCCTATCTTTTTCTGGATTGGATGTTGGTACTTCCTCTATGGGGGAGTATGTGTATCTAAGCTGAGCCATGAGGACTCTTGTGAATGTATTTTCTGTAACAGTGTCTTTTGACATTGAGTTGTTGTTGACATAGTGATGAAATTTCTATCATTGATGTCAATGGGGGAGAAGTGTACATGAAAAACCCTATGTACCATCTGTTGGAGAGAACTTAATAGGATAACGAAGCAAGATTTGATTGATGAAGAGGATTTGAAGAATTTTCAGAGTATCAGTGCAGCAGTATTGGCTTTTTGGAACATTGGATGTTTTTCATCTATGTTTCCATCAATGCCAATGGGGGAGATTGTTAGGAATGAATGTTAGATGTTGGCAGTCAATCTGTAGCAGTTGTTGTTGCATTCATGACTATGATTGTCATTGATGTCAACACGGTGATCTTCTGGAGACTAGCAGAGAAGCAGACAATGTTTTGATTAGCGCACGTGGGATATTGCAATTGGAGCTATGTGATGTTGAGGTTATAATCTTTGATATGTTATATGTCTATGGTTAAGAGAATAGATAGTAATTCATTGATTCATGAAAGTTATGAGCATTTTGGTAAAAGCAGTATTCAGGCAGTGTTCCTGAGTAGCGGTTTGTGGAAATTAGATGATATCTCCTAGTTGGGATGGAATCTGGTTTTATGCAGTTAAAGGGAAGTTTGAGACACATTGATGGTGATGTGGTTCATAGTGTAAACTTCGAGGTCACACGAGTGAAGAGTTATTGCATTTGGAAGTTGACAGTTTTGTGTAATTTTGATGTAGCGTATGGAAACTTTTATTTTGTAATTGTGTGCCAAATCATTTGTAATTATTTGAGTGTGGTATAAAGGAAGGAATTTTTTTCATTATTGTATGGATTTTTAATATGAAAGAAGTGTGAGCATGGTTTGGTTGCATGCGAATGTAAGCATGAAGTGAAGAAAAGAACCTAAGAGGTTGTGAAAGTGAAATTATGAAGGAAGACATGCGAAGTACAGAGATCTGGAATTAAGATATGGTGTAGCAGTGAGTGCGGTATGGCACAATAAGGAGGTAACATATTTCATATTATTTTTCTGAATAATATTAAGGTTATTTGGACAGTATGTTCAATGATCCTACCCTGAAGCTGTTTGGGCAGTGGGTACTTCTATCTTCCATAACTCTTAATAGGGTTAGAATCTTTTAATAGGGATTCAAAATCTCCTAAAAGGGATTTATATGTACTAAATGTATTTCGTAAGACTCCTAACAGAGTCCATCCTCTCACAAGGAATATTCATATTAGTGCATCTTTTGTGGGCATCATTCCCACCGGGGTTTACTCTTTGATCAAGAGGTTCCCTAGTCAACATATCTTGTGTTATTGTGTCATTGTGTATGAATATCTTTCTATGGTTAGTAATTGCATTGCTTACATGGTTAAATGCTATTGAAGATGTTAAAAGTTATAATTATCTGATAACTGATTCACCCCCCCCCCTCTCAGTTATCTTGGTGGACTTTACTTTCTAACAATTGTATTCTAAGATTAAGAATTATTTGGATCATGGAGAGAATAAATACTTTAAAATATTCAATAGTCTAAGATGGTTAACTTAATACAAGATTAAGAATCATTTGGGTCCTGAATAATCATGGAGAATAATTAAAGTTTTCAATAATTTAAGAAAGTTAATTTTAAAAATTAGATGGGAACAATTTTAATGTTAAACATAAAACAATACCTTAGATCCAAAGAAATATGTGGGGTCTTGAGCCACACGAAGGCATTTATGCAAAATTATATTCTATAGACCTTGTTTTTAGTTAATTTGTATTTAATAACATTATTTTAATTCCAAATTCTAGGAATATAAGTGCGTGTGTATTGGGATGAATGAAGATAAATATTTTGGATTTGTAACCAGCTTGAAATTTGACTATGTACTTTGACAATTTATTACATTAACCACCAAGACAAAGTAGCTCTTATTTTAAACCTAAAAAATTAAAGTTTCTATATGTGTGTATCTAGTCATGTAAGGACATTTTAAATATATATATATATATATACATATATATATATACATATATAGATATATATATACATATATATACATACATATATACATATATATACATACATATATACATATATATACATATATATATATATACATATATATATACATATACATATATATATACATATATATATACATATATATATACATATATCTATATACATAGATATATATATAGATATACATATATATATATGTGTGTGTGT
>BSBK01011286.1:5000-190499 GCA_027943335.1 Chamaecyparis obtusa | reverse complement strand
ATATATGTATATCTATATATGTAGATATAGATATAGATATAGATATAGATATAGATATAGATATATATATATATATATATATATAATATATATTTATATATATATATATATATATATATATATATATATATATATATATATATATATATATATATATATGTATGTATATATATATATGTATATAGATACATATGTATGTATGTATGTATGTATATGTATTAAATCATTTCTCATAATAATCATATATATTCAGTTTTATTTATTTGACTGATGCTACATACATCAACATTCTTATATGCAAAGATTTTATTTCTTATTAGAAATTACATGAGATGCACACACACACACACACACCTGTGTGTGTGTGTATGTTTGTATATGTAATAAATCATTTCTCATAATAATCATATATTCAGTTTTATTTATTTATCGATGCTATATACATCAACATCCTTATATGAAAAGATGTTATTCCTTATTAGAAATTACATGTTGCATCTCATCCACTCATTCATTTTTTTGGAGGGTTTCAAGTTTTACTTGGTTTTATGAGATGAATTGTTAGATCCTACATGTATCATGTCATGTTGATTATCTTAATATATGAGAACAACATTATTTTTCTAGATGAGTTAGTCTTAACATTTTTTAAATTTTTTATGAATTATTTATTTTTAAAATATATTAATAATAGGATAAAATAGAGATTATTATGAATATTATACAAGTAATAAACATTATTCCTATCTTAAGAGTCAAGTTTGAGATATCAATTTTTTACTTGAGGTAAATTTGATATAATTGACCTATTTTGAATTCAATTTTTAAAGTCTTATAGAAATTGATTTCTTTTCATTAGTAAACTATTAGATAAAATAATTTACTATTGCCTTTTATTAGGGGAAATTTGGTTTTATAGGGACTAAAAGCCCAATTTTTACAACACAAACAAAAATCTTATTCAAGAGATTAAAAGAACACCAATCAAACAGGACCTAGACACTAAAAAGAAGCAAAAAATAGGGGAAAACAATCCCTTAAATAACCTATAAAATCTTAACTAAATTATCATTTTTCCTAATGATGTTCTCATTAATGTTCTTTATATTCTTGACAATGATGTCTAAACGGGTCAAACCCTTGTTCTGGCTTCTCAACCTGGGTACCAAGAAACCCTTGATTTTGCTTCTCATCCTGGTAGCAGGACCTAACATAGTAGAAGTGGTCCCAATCTTGACCTCAACATCCTTATCCTCTGCTATGTCTCTTCTCCTCTTCTTCACCTATGAATCCTCTGCATTGTCCTTAGCGTGGTTATCATTCACATCATCTCTGCTCTTCTTTTTAGCCTACGAGTTCTCCACTTAGCTCATTTTAGTGGTTTTAGAAATACTTGAAGGAGAGATCTTACCCTTTTAAATGTTATGAAAAACATCAACTTTCTCATTTAATTTTCTTAGACTTTCACTAGTTCAATTTATCATGAGTCGCCTTTATGGTATCTTCAAGCTTGTTGAATTTCTCTTCATGGTCAGGGCTTCATATTATTTATACCTTTGGATAAAATGAATTTCTAGCAAGAGTCTCATCTAGTTTATGAACAGAGAGAGATTTTATCTTCAAGTTATTAATCTTTGTAATAATCGATTCAAAATTAACCTCATGGTTCTGCAATAGATTATTCACCAAAGTATTGATAGAATAATTATCCAATATTTAAGAACCCTTTTCAAGTGGAGTGCCCCTACCCAGATCCATAAGGCTAGTCTCTTCATTCCCTTTCTCATTATCAAAATAATAATATAAAATATGGGAATCCCCTTATCCTCATCCTCGACATCCTAAATAATAATGAACCTCTATTTGGAAGTCGAAGGAGGAATCAAGTGAGAGGTCATGCTCAAATTCTTAAGAGAATTATCTGCAATTTTGGCCTTTCCTTTTTGTTTTGTGTTACTGAATTTAGCCTTGTATTTTCTTTTCCCCTTTTTGTCCAAAGAGTCGGGGATGACCTCAACTAAGGGTTGGTAGTCAAGGTCCTCATCCTTATAGGACACTACTCTCTTCTTCTGAGAGGAATAGGGCATAGAAATTACATTATTTAGCTTACCTTTTACTTTATAAATATGAAAAACATCATATCCATCTGAATCAACATCTAGGTGTTCATAGTATGTGTCCATATGGTGAACCCTCATGTTCTTAAATAGATATACCATTTTTTGGAGGGGAAAATTTATCCACATTGAGGGCTTTAGCATGTTCCGTAGTCAACAGAATAAGACCCTCATGAAGGATTGGAGAGGAGGGTTTTTTCCTGTGGTATACAATGTTATGGTTAAGTAAAGACACAAAATAGAATATAAAAGAAATAACCTTGTCAAGAAGGAAATAATATATGATATAAAGAAATGGTAGCTAAAAAAACTACCAAACTTCCCATCTAAATTTAGGTAATGCATAATTATCTCTATGATGTCCAACCAAGGATTTGGAAGAGGAATTTTAATGAAACCCACATCCATGCTTCTAAGGGCCTCTTCTTGTTCACTAAGAAGAAAGAAAAATTTCACATATGCTACATATTTATTGTCTCTATAAAACTTCTTTCCTTTAATGAGTGTATTGGAAACATAGGCAAAAAGATTTTTATTGATCACCAACTTGATCCTATAGACATGCAAAATATAGTTCTTCCAACACTCAACAAAAGCTTTTGTGACAAGGGTATTAGCTCCATGAAGCCACTCCATATACCGAGTTTGGGCCCCTACAAAAATGACACTCCAGATGAGATCAATATTTTGACATCTTTCATAAAGAAAGATGAATCCATGTAATTTCTATCACCTCCCATGGATTTGGCATGAAAACCCCAGTTCATAGAGAGGAAATATAAACAAAACACCATTTAAAATGCATTCATAGCTAGAATAAAGAGACCATCCTACCTCCATTCACTTGCACATATGAACTCATCATTTTCCACACATGAAATAATGAGCACCATCCTTGATCATCACAATGGAGATGATGGCATAGGCTTATTGGGATATGATTGTTCATTTCCCAATCTAATATTTGATATGTACTAATACCCAAGTTAGATACCTGATCAACCATACAGTTCCCCTCATGATAAATGTAAGATATTATAAATTATTCAAACCCCATCAATAAAACTACGCTATCCATTATAATCATTTTAATGGCTAGGGAGAAGAACCTTTAAGACAATTAACCATAATGAAAGAATCACTTTCTAATCAAATAAATTAGTTATACTTTTATCTCTATCCATCTTTAAGCCCAAATAGATAGCTATAGCCTCAGTGTAATGTTTTTTTTGAATCCCCAAAGAGAGTTCCATTATTGATAAAATTCTACCTATGTGATCACGAACCACTCCCCCACAACCTACAGGTCCAGGAATCCCTTTTTATGCCCCATTTGTATTCATTTTGAACCATACACAAGGAGGAGGTTTCTATTTTGTGTTAGGTATTTCTTTAAATTTTATTTAGTCAAAGGTTTGTTGATGTCCCACTCTAAATCCAAATCTTGAGAAATATTCCAGTTATTAGGAGTGATTAAAGGGGAGCTCAAACCAGAGGAGTTTCCACAAATCACCATAAAGTTCTCCTTAATATCCAACTAAATTAAATGTGACCTACATCAACTTTAGAACATATCTTATCTCTGAAGATACAATTGTATCTCTCCATCCCCAACCCCCAATAAATGTGAAGCAACAAGAGATCCCAAAGAGAAATCAAGGACTGGTTATGAGAAGAGGACTTCCTTTACATCTAAAAATCCACAAAGGAGTTTGGGAAAACCCAAGAAGTTGACCAAAGATTCAGGAAGATGGACCAAACCTCTTTAGAAAAATAAATAAGAGAGAAAGATATGGAAAACATCTTTAGCACCCCTTAAGACTAGAAAGCATGGATTAGGGAGAGACATAAATCTCTTGCGGAGATTATCAAGAGTGAGAATTATATTTTGAATTTTTATCCAAAAGAAAATATTAACTTTGGGGAGAAGATGGAAATACCAGACTAAGGACCAAAAGATCTTGGGAGCATGGAGTATTATTTTCTTCTAAAAATCCTTTGAAACCAAGATTTTACCATCCATAGAAGGAAACTAGAAAATTTCATCATCCATCAATGAGCTAGGGATGTAGATAAGAGTCAAAATATCCTAAAGTGGGTCGAGGAATAGGGCCACATCCATAAGGATCATTTGATTGGAGTGAAGAATGTTGTTAGCCATAAGGCACCCAAACTATCTAACACAAAGTAGTTTAAATCTATCAAATTCCATAATGGAGGACATGGTGGATCTCCCAACCACTAGTCATGCTATAAATAGACCCTCCTGTCATTTCCAAGTGACCAATGCATTCCATGGGTGAGATGATCCTTGGTACTTGAAATATTTTTCCACAAGGTAGAGAGCATCTCTATGGTTCTATTATCAATCATAACTTCCCTAAAGTGAGAAAAAAACATTCATATATCTGGCTTGAACAATATTGGACCAATCATTGTTAATAGTGATGTTATTCAAGAGATGTTTGCTAAAAAAGGACCCTATTAAATGCCTTTGTCTTACAAATGGAGAAACCTCCCAAAATCATGGGACAACAAAGTTAATACAAAGAGACAATGAATTCTATTTTTAGGCTTAGAGCCTGACCATAAGAAGTTTCTTTGGATCTATTCTAGTTTAACGACAAATTAATTTGGAACATTAAAAAAACTCATAGCATAAACTAGAAGATTTTTTAAAGAGTCCTTAATCAATTCAATCTTACTACCCTAACAAAGAAGAGAGCCTTTCCATCAAGGCAGTTTAGTTTGAAATTTCTCAACTAACTTACCCCAAAGACATATTAGAGTATCAATCTCATAGAGAGGAAGACCTAGATATGTAGAGGGAAAAGTATCAATTATGCACCCAAGAATTCTAGCAATCCTCTATTGTCTATTAAAGGGAGTATTCATGAAGAAGAGAGATCTTTTTGAAAATTTGATATTATGACTCAAAGCACCCTCATAAGTGCTAATAATATCTTTGAAAGGATTGGCCTCTGAAATAAATATTTCCCCCATAAGAAGGGTGTCATCCACAAAATGTTGATGTGGGAAGATGGAAAATTTTGCTCTGCAACTTGGTGTTTGCTGATGTCCTCGGCCCTCAGCCAAACTGTCAAGAATTCAATGCACCCCCTTTATTTTGGCCTCTATTCATGCATATGGAAAACCACTCCCCTGGCCTTGAGGTGGCTCTGCATTACAAGTCTTTCAAGCAAGCACTTGCAAAAGAAGCAGTTATTCCACCAGACGCCAAATTTGAGATCGATGGAGACCAGCCATCGAGAGGAGGAGATGGAGCTGGATCTAGAGGTGAGGGTTCTAAACCGTCTAATGTTTGTATTATCAAACCCAATTTGTAGATTTCCTTAGCTATTGAAAAGGAAAAGATCTCTCTTAGAAACTCTTTTGTCTTTCTTACTGCTCAAGATTTGAATAAACTGTCATCTAGGTCTTTTCTTAATGAATGGTTGCATAGCGTTTGGGGGAAAAAATACAGTTGCCATTTTTCCTTTTTGCGTATGATCTAGAGGGGGCTTTTCCTCATTTTTCTCAAGAGCCCTAATTCCCAAAAGGATATCATTGATAGACAAATTTGGCAAATTGGTAATGCCAACTTTAGGGCCCTCCCCTGGTCGCCCGACGCAGTGTATGACAAAGTCCTGGCTCTCTCAAGCCCGCAATGGATAACCCTAGGTAGTGTCCCACCTTTCCTTTGGAACCTGATTCCTCAAGCCTTAGAACCATTCGGCTCGATGCTCCAGGTTGATAAAACTTTTGTTCTGCTTCTGCACACCGATGCTAGAATCCTTATTAATATCAAACTGGGAATCAATCTCCCTAGGGGAATTTGATTTGAACTTTGCAACCATACCCATTTTTTCCCTATCTCCTTATTAGGAGGGCTTAACTCATGCTTCCTTTGTAGAAGGGAAGGCCACCAAAGAAATGATTGTCCCCTATTGCTCAAGGAGAACCCTAAACTAAAACCCAAAGGAGGTAATAATCAAGACATGAAGAACAACAAAGGAAGACATAAGGAGTCGATTGTTAAAACCAACACTGATAAGAGCCTTGTCTTTGACATTCCTAAGACTTCTAAAACCTTGGAAAAGTTGCTAGATGCTCTTAAAATGGCCTTCAATTGTGACCCGGGCCATAGAACCCCACCTATTATACAGATCAAGGATGTGATCGAACCACCTGATGTAGAATGACTAGACTTTGGTTTGAAACCAAAAGATTCGGGTCGATTGGCCACAAGTTGAATGCCCAATAGATTATGCTCAATAAAATCAAGAGGATAGCAGCCCTAAGGAGGAAGAACCCTAATTTTGTTGATAACTATGTCAGTGAGCTTTCCCCTAGGTGGACTGCTGATAGACCTAGAGAGATTAGCCCTTCAGGTGCCCTGGAGGCCATCATAGAGGCTTACGACAAGGAAGACAGACTTAACAATTTCTCCCTCACTGTGATTCATGCTCCCCCAAACCTGCAACCCTAGATTTCTCCCCGCTCGGCTGAGGATGATAAGACCAGTGTCAAACCTTGCCTTGCACCCATCCCCTATGTCTCATCGAAAGACTTGGAAGGTGAGGTGGTAGGATTGGAGCTAGCTATTTTGTAGTCAGAGCAAGAGGAGCCCCAGGATTTTTCTTTCAAGGCCAAGAAGAAAATTAGGAAACCCCTTTCCAAGGAAGCAGTTCTAGAAGTCAAGGCTGATTTGGGCTCTAACCAAGAGGAAGGTGTGTCCCCCCCGGTCAAGAAGAAGAGAGGTAGACCTCCCAACCATGCCTCCAATATTAAACCTTCAAAAATCTAGAAGAGGACCCTCCCTAATTGCTTTAAGAGCTTTCATGCTCCTATGGAATAGGACTCCTAAATTGATCATGGAGTTTAAGATTGCTACTTGAAATGTGAGGGGCCTTGAGTCCCCTGACAAGAAGTATGTGGTCAAAAGATTCATCAGGATGTAGAAAGGATTTGACTTCCTACTGCTACAGGAGATTAAAGCAGTGGGATTCTCCCTTGAGATTTCTTTAAGATGCATCTGGCCTGATGCTAGGAGTGTATTCATCAGCCACCCTAGAGGTAAAGGAGGGACTACCATCCTCATCCACCCCAGATGGGAAAATAAAGTTTTTGATTGGGGATGTTCCCCATGCAATAGAGTAGCTTGGGTGACTTGTAAGGATGGTAATTCTGAGTTTGGGATTTGTTCAGTTTATGCCCCAAACGACCACAATGATAGGATCCAGCTGTGGGCTTGGATGTGTCAGTTGAAAGAGATTATGTGGGTTGTTGCTGGGGACTTCAACATGATTGAATCCCCTTAGGATAAGGGAGGAGGCTCTAAGATGGATTGGAAGGGCAATGAGAAATTCTTCTGGTCCAAGATGATCAATAAACTTAGACTTTTTGACCCATTAGCAAGGCAAAAGAGAGATCATAAGAGTATCTGGCACACCTGGTCCAACTACCAGAAAGGTAGTAAGAGGATCTACTGTAGGTTGGATAGGATATATGCTAATAAGGACTTTTTTAGCTTCAAAAAGGAGGTAGGGGGGGACTACATTAAAGTTATACCTTACTCCCTCTCGGATCACCACCCTATAGTATCTTCAATTTTCCAAATGGAGTGTTGCACTTCCTCTAGGAAGAGTAATCAATCCTTTTCCCTTAACACATCCTTGTTGAATACCGTTGGCATTAAAGAGGCCATCCTCTTGATCAGATGGTTCAACATTGGTGTGGCCAAGAAACAGAGCACCATTGACAGTTGGAACCAATGCACCAGTAGTTGGAAGACATTGTTTCAAGTAGTCAGGAGGAAATGGGCTAAAGATTCTAAAAGGGCTAAAATAGATTTATAGAGGAAGTTGTTCCAAGCAGAATTAAGGAGTCAGGCAAACCCTGCTAATGAGGAGGCAACCAATTGCCTAGCCTGGACTAGGGACTCACTCAGGAAGCTGCAGCAGATTAAAATCAATGGTGCTAAGGTCAGATCCAGAGCCAACTGGATCAAGGAAGGGGATAGAGGTTCCAAGTTTTTCTTCCATCTGCTTAAAGGTAAGGAGGCCAAGGTCAACATTAGCTACATTTGTCAAGAAGGGGCAAAACTCTCTTCTCAAAAAGACATCCTCCAAGCCTTTGTTGGATATTATTCCAAACTCTTCACTTTAGAAGACTTAGGAATAGAGAAGAAGGATATGAGGAATAAAATCAAGAGCATTATCCCTCCCACTCTCAAGTCAGAGGATGCTCTTCTCCTTAGCAAACCCCTATCTATTGAGGAGATAGTCAAGGCCATTGGGCATATGAGCAATGACAAATCTCCTAGTCCTGACGGGCTACCTATTGAGTTCTACAAGTATAACATAGACTGGGTAGCCCAAGACCTACTAATGATTTATAATGAGGCCATTCTAAATGGATCCTTGGGAATAGAAATTAATACTAGTTTCATCAAGCTAATCCTGAAGGAAGGAGATAGAACCTTGATTAAGAATTGGAGACCCATAACCCTTCTGAATGTATCTTACAAGATCTTGGCCAAAGTCCTGGGTAGAAGACTGATAGACATCCTTCCCAAGATTATCAGCCCCACCCAGACTAGTTTTGTTAAAGGTAGGTACATTTTGGAAAACCTTATCACTTGCTAGGAGACTATGGAATGGACAAAGTGTTCAGGGCAACAGGTTAGCATGCTACTAATTGACTATGAGAAGGCATACGATAGGATAGAATGGCAATTTATTGCTACTATGTTGGAAGCTTTGGGATTCCCCAAAGAGTTTATCAAAATGGTTTGGACACTACTAATTGGGGCTACTATGGTTGTTGAAGTGAATGGTGAGAAATCAGAGCCCTTCCTACTAACTAGATCCATAAGACAAGGATGCCCTTTGGTGCCAACTCTATTTGTTATAACAGCAGACTCCCTGTTCCATATTCTTAGGGATGACTCAATTTCTCCAAAAGTTAGGGGATTCATTCTTCCTAATGATGAGGAACTCATCAACATTTAGTTCACTAATGACACCTCCCTCATGGTGGAAATGTGTGAAGATAACTTCAAGTGCCTCGTGGGAAAACTAGATACCTTATGTCTAGCCTAAGGCAACAAAGTTTCCATTGCTAAATCAACCCTTTTGGGTTGGGATGAAGATCCTTTGGGGTGGTGCAATCAATTTGGCTTTGCCTAGGGAGGCCCTCTCCACCAGATTAGATATCTAGGAATACCATTCTTTGTTAAGCCAAATTTGAAGAACATGTGGGAATGGGTTAAGAGTAAGATTGAAGTGAAGCTGAAGAAGTGGAACAACAGGTATCTCTTGTTGGCAGGAAGAGTTCAAGTGTGCCAAAAGATTCTGGTAGCTTACCCCATTTACTATTCCTCAGCCTGGTTATTCAATCATGGGCACTTAGACTATATCCACAAAGCTATCCGAAGGTATCTTTGGTCAGATGGTAAAGGGAACAAGAAGGCTCATGCTATGAGGTGGGATTGGTGCACTAGAGCCATAGAGCAAGGAGGCCTCAGGCTTAAAGATCTTAGGTGGCAAGGTAATGCTCTTGCGGTGAAGTGGGTAGCCAAGGCAGTTCAAGGCAATGAGCCCTAGAAGATTCTGGTGTGACACAACATTAGTAGAGGTCATCCATCCTGAGTTAGACAATGGAAGAATCTCCCACTAGTTGATCTCATGACAGGGAAATTTAGAGTCACAGTAGCAGGTTATAAGGTATTCCAATCTATCTAGAAAGGATGGGAAGAGACTAAACCCTTCTTGGCAGACACTAATTTATTGGATCAATCTCTAAATACCTGTGGGGAAAGATCCATTTGGTGGAATCTATTCAAGGGAGATAAACCTGTAGCCCAACTTCAGGGATGCTCGGCCAAGAACTGGAATGCCCTGGGAATTAGTTATTTCTTGGACATCATAGAGAATGATGCCTTGATCTCGTGGGATACCCTGGCCACTAGATATGACTTGCCCACATCCCAATGGAGAACCTACACCACTGTTAGGGATGCCTACTCATCCCTTAACCTCCCAAGGGACACGTCAGTGGATTTAGATAGAATGGAGCTAGTGAAGTAGAACGATGGCACACCATTGATCCTTACTAAAGTTAAACCTGTCTATCAACTACTAGCCTATACTAAAAACATCTTTGACCACCTTAATAACAAATGGCAATTGAAGTTGGATTCCAACTCTTGGTGTAGAATTCTGGCCAAGCTTTGGCGCACCCCTACTGAACCTAAAATCCTGTGCTTCGTGTGGTGTTTCCTTCTACATAGGCTGCCCATTAAGTCTCCTTCCAGTTCACCTCTCCCTTGCTCCTTTTGTGATGCTCCTGGGTCCATCTCTCACATTTTTTTTGACTATCGCTTTGCTATGGACTGCTAGAGCCTCTTTGGCCTGAGACTCAACCACAAGTTTGTGCCCTTCAATGTTATTTATGGGTCCTTTTTGGGTCTTAGCAATGCTCTCAATTGTTTTTGGGCATCCTTTTCTTTTCATTTGCTTTGGAATATCTGGAAACTAAGGAATGATAGTATATTCAATGGTAGGTTTAGTTCTCTCACTGAGTCTCTATGGAGACTCATTGCCCTTAATGTTTCTTCATAGGTCACATTGGTCTTGTAGGTTAAAGAACATAAAACTCTAAGGGTGATGAGAGGCATCAGAGAGGTTTTAGACAAGGACCAGGTGCCTTACAACATTTCCACAAAATCAGACACTGAATTCAACTTTGACATCACCATCGATCAGATGCTGCAATAGATTCAGATTCAGAGGAAGTCAGTAGAATCACAGGTTGCTGCAGGTGTTATAGTTGAGACTTCAACTCAGTGCCAGAGTGTAGGGAGAGATAATTACCAAGTTTTTTCTCTAGTAGTGGCTTAGGATGGTATTCCATCATATTAGGAGATGGTCGTTGAACCTGAACAAGGAAGCTCCAGTAGTGGCTTAGCAGGGTCCTTTCCAAATCTTCATCCTATAGTCAACCACCCTTCCAAAGCTGACTCCATATATGTTCTTCCTATTGTTGTACTTCCTCCACTTCTGTGGGAGGCATACTTCTCCAATCCTTACACTCTCATCTTTCACAGAGACCTCTACCTTAAGTGGGCTGATCACCAAAGGCTATGGACGGCCTGGTTTCCAAGATAGATTTCCACATTGTTAATAACCCTACTGATGCTCTAATGGATCCTTTGTGTAGGAGTGATGCTTAAGCTTTTTTGGATTTTATCCCCAGTGTATAATTGGGACTATGTATTTTTGTAAAGTATTGATGTTGTAAGCCTCGAACAAGATGTACTGATTCTCTTAAGTTAATATAAATTATGGTTAATAGAAAAAAAATGTTGATGTGAGAAAAAAAATCCTTGGATGACATATTCAAGCCTTTGAGTCTACCAGCCCAAGCATGTCTTTAAATAAACCTCCCAAGGGCCTCATCCATAATTATGAAGAGGAAATAGGAAATGGGTATTTTATCTAATGCCACTTGGAGAGGAGAAAAATACAGTGGGAGAACTATTCACAATAACTAAAAATTCTATGGTAGCATAATAATATGAAGAAAAGTATCACTAAAACCAAAGGTATATAAGACCTTTAGCATGAATTCTCAGTTCAACCTGTCATAAGTTTTCAAGAGGTATTGTACACACTAAAATGGTGCACTTCTATGAACCATTATATATGCAAGGTTGCTCAAGAATGAGGCCTCACAAAGCGGCTCATAGCTCTCTATGCAGGGAGTTGCAAGGGACTATGATGCATTTGCTCTCAGCTAGAGCTACAAGCTTGTGACCTTGCTAGTCAACCACACAACGAGAGATTCAAATGAGGACAAGGGCAAGAGTGCCAATATCCTCAAGAATCACTATGAAAATGCAATGCAAACTAGTCTAGAGAAATGAAAATGCAATGCAACTAAGCTATGAAATGGAAAGAACAAGTGTTACAAATCCCTCCTATTAAGCTATGTGAAGTTATGCTATTACATAAAAGAAACTAAGCTATGAAATGAAGCTATAGATGCTATGATAATTCAAGAAATGAAGTCTAAACTATGAAGCAATGAGGAAATCCAAGAAAATCTTGATGTAGCAATGATCTTCAAAAGCTCCAAATGCACCTAGAAAACCTGCAGCATAACAATAGCATGAAAGAGATGGATATGCAAATGAAGGAGAGAGCTCTCCTTTTATAAGAAATGCAAAGGAATGGACCATGGAGATTAAGAGGCAAAAGTCTTAATCAGCAGTGGAGCTTGAAAGAGGAGCAATCCATGTGCACAAGTATCCTCCAATAGGAAAATAGGATTTGACTTTATGTCCATATGAGACAAAAAGTTCTTTTTCCCTTTTTATAAAATACGAATAATTCTTTATTTGTGCAACTTAGGATAAGAAGAAAAGGTGGGACTTTTTATTTAATTAAAGGGGAGGAAATATTCCTTTCAAGTAAATAAAGACTTAGGATAAAATGGTTAGCCCAGGGCAAATAATCAAAAATGATGAAATTAGGATTTGATCAAGGAAATTGATATTGTTGAAAATATTGATTTTTGATAAAATTGATTCAGGGTTGATAAATCAAATAAATGGGGCCCAAAGTCTAGGCGACCATTTTTGGGTGCATACATTTGCCCCTCTTTGACTAATGTGTGATCGATCTGGGAACACATGCAGTCAAAGAAGAATTGAAATGTGAGATCGATCTGGGATCACAAAACAACTCAGATGTGAGGTTGATTCGAGATCACATCCGGACAAACATAGACAAAGGCCTTTGAACATGAGGTCGATTCGGGATCACATTAAAAGTAAGAGATAAGAATCTCAAATTTGAGCAAAAGCTCACAAAAGATGTCTGAATCAAGAGCATCAAGATGTCAGGGATAAGGATCCCATAAATATTGCCCCCTCAGAATCGAAATCGAAATCAGGTAGAGGAGAGATAGCAAATTGATAAAGATTTGATCAAATTGAAGTGAAATCATAATCAAAGATAAAGGGCAACAGGATAACCATTAAGCAATGAAAACATGCCCCAGTGAGGAAATAGAAAGAGGGCGAATGACAGACTAGAAGGTTGAAAGACATGGAAATGAAGAAATTCCACCAAAGATCGGAGAAGTATGCCTCAACAGGTCAATCAACTGCGTAGAAGGAAAATTTTTGAAATGCGATTTTGACTATCAAGATGACCTCAAATTTTGATTTTGAGTCCGAAAATGGATGAAAATGATGTGATATGAAAGACCAAAAATGAAAGATATGATCAAGAAGAATCAGAAAATGAGCACAGTTGACTAACTAGTCTGTAGATGATAAAAAGGAGAGCTCTCTCCATATGCAAGATGCAAAAACTAAACTATGATGAACCTAAGAATGCAAGCTACTATGAAAGTGGTTGACTTGCAAGGTCACAATGCCTATAGACATCTAATTATCATCATTGAGCGTTATTGGTAGCATCGTAAGATCATACAATGCACACGAGTATAACTATGTGAATATGAATATGATCTTTATCAGATAGAAATGTGGAAATCCCACCTAGGCATCAAGGACATGTAGGTCAATATGACTAGTGCAGTGAGATTACCTAAGTTTGATATGGCAAGATTATGCTTGTATCAAGACACATGAAGATCAAGATGGCTATAAGCATGCACTCGCGAAACAGTCAAGGATAATATCTTGTCAATCCATAGTGTCAAGTAAGACCAGCATAAAATGCTCATGACAATTAGGACCAACAAAATATACCCACAAGTAGATAAAGAAATAAAACATATTCTCATACCCTCAGTCTTCTAGCTGTGCATCATCGAAAACTTCTCAGGGAGAGACCACTCATCAAAGAAATCCTCATAGACAACACACAAAGAAAAATAAAGTCAACATATCTCAACAAGTTGATTGTTTAAGTGCGTGTGTGTTGGTCATAGAGTTAGACTCTGATCATCGCATCTTCAAATGAGAAATATCACATTAAACTTAGACTATTAGGTAAGACATCTGATAAGTGTTAAGAAACACTCGACGCAAGGGTAGTGTTGAAAAACACTATTTGGGGTGGTGTTGAAAAACACCTGTTGTGAAATGCCCCAAGAGACAAACACACCTAAAGGACCTATGCTAACAGTTATGCCCTCTGGACAAAGACAAAGACCAATTCCAGACCAAGTCAAATAAGGTCAAGGCATGATGGAGAAAGGCTAAGTGTTGAGAGCACATGCTAAAAGACAACGGTGCAAAGGCCTCAAGTAGCGCTTGTTTCCAAGTTTTCACCACTTGGAGATTTTTTTATATTTTTTCAAGACTTTTTATACTTTTTAGGATTTTTTTAGCATCATATATCAATTTTTTTGGTATTTTTTCAGGATCATAAAATATGTACAAAGGATGCCCCCAGACAGAATAGGCATCAAACTCCCAAGAAAGATCACATCATGTAGTCCCAATGTCAAGCAAGGTGGAGAACAAGAGGGATTAGCAAGTTGGTGGAAGAAATGGAAGATAAGAGAATGAAGGAGAATGAAGGGAAGAAGTCCTCAAAAGCAAACTCCTCAAGAGTACCCCAGCTAGGGAAAAAATTTCATGAAAAGCATATTTGGACAAGCAATGAAAGGCCAGCATGGGATAAGCCTCAAAAGTGTAATGAAAAAGAAGGAAAGGATGCAGTCCAAAGGAGTAGACATGTCAATAGGCTTCATAGCATCGTGTTTACTCTTTTTTTATATTAGATCAAGACCAAAGGGGAAAAGGATAGCGAAAGGCTAGAATGAATGAAGGAAAATAAATATGAAGGCTAAACATGAATGGAATGAAAGCAAGAGCATCAGATGATAGCTCACAAGATAGCCAAATGTTCGTGTATAGGTCAACATTGCCAAGATCAAAGATGGAATGGATGAAACATGTAGAAGAACTACGCATGATGCCTGATTACCAGGTTTTCATCATGGTACTTATCCAAGGCACCACAAGGGAGTGGTTTTCACCATAGGATGAATTTATTTCTTTTTACTTTTGCTACCAAGGTGCCTGTTTCTAGGTTTTCACCATGGCACATTTTTAATTTTTTTCATCTCTTTCTTCTTTTTTTTTGAATTTTTCTATTTTTTGAATATTTTTTCTATTTTTTGGAAGAAGGCAAGCTTTTTAGATAATGCTCCTTGAAAGGATAAACCATGATATGTCAAGGATTCAAAATGATATGCTCAAAGATGCTGAAGGGGAAAGGAAGACGCAGAAAGAATAGGCAAATGAGGAAAAATGATAGAAGGTAGAAGGATAATGAATGGAAGGAATGTGAAAAGGTAGATGGAAAGAAAGGTAAGATCAACGTCAATACACACCTTGAAGGGTGACGGGAAAAATGGAGGAAACATAAACCATATTCTAGTCCAAATGCGAACCATATTTTGGTTCATTATTACTATGTGACTCCTCGAAGAGAGGATTGTGTGCTTGTTATAATTCTCAAATGTGAATGGAGGAATATGAGAAGGAATATGGAAAATGTTTAGCAGACATTGTGGTTCAGGCGCATGGAATGGAAGAATGTTTTTGGAAAAAGATGAAGTGGAAGCCTTTGGAAGGTTGAATGTCAACTTCACTTATTGTTCAACATGAGACTCTCTTAAGAGAGATCTCGGAATCCATATAGCCATTGGCTTTTTATTTCCTTTTGATGATTTAGAGAGAATATCTTGAATGATGGATTTTGGAACCCATACTTGTCTTGTAGTTTTCTTCTTAGATATCTCTTTTGACTTTATGTTTCCATGTTGATTAGAGGAGACATGGTGATCTTCTTTTTTTTATGGATTCTTATATTTTTTCTTTTTCTTGTATTGAACATTCAAGTTACTTCCAAAAGACTTGGGACTTGTGGAAGAAGAAGGACGATATGACTAGTTTAGATGGGTGGATGGATGAAAAGGATTCAAGGGTATGCATCTATGTTGATCTTGAGGAAAGATAGGAGATGGAGGGACGTAAGGACCCAAGATGGATGATGAATTAGGAAAGTTAGGAGGGGAAAGTGAAGGGACATAAGGACCCAATATGGAAGGTAGACGTAAAGTCCTTAGCAATGGTGGAAGAGGTCCAAGGATGGAAGTGGAAGATGCAAAAGGATAATCAATAAGTTCATCAGCATCTATATGACAACCGAGGATATCAGCATCTTTAGAGTGAGCATTAAGATTTTCAATAGGATCATGAACATCTTGAATAGGAGCAATTTCATTGATAGAATTGTTCGTAGCTTGCAAAGATTTAGGAAGAGAAGAAAGTGGAAATGAACATGGAGTGGTAGAATAAGAAGATGGAAGACTTTGATCTTGACAAGGATCTTTGGATAGTACAAGCATAGAATTTTTCTCTTGATTTTCAATAGGCTTAACATCGGAAGTAACAACACCATTTTCAATAACCTTAATGGAAGTCTCATCTTTGGAGAGCACAAGTGTGGTAAGGTTATTTTGATCTTCAATAAGCTCAATGGTGCAAGTAGTAACTTGATCTTGCTTAGGAAATGGTGGAATGAATGCAGAAGAGTGTAGAGGATCAAAAGAACAATGAAATGGAGGAGAGATGTCATGAAAAGAATTGGATGACATGGAGGGTTCTTGATCTTGATCTTTCTTTATGTTCTTTTCTTTATCATTTTTAGAGTCCTCTTGACATAGAGCCACTTCTAAGGACAAGGAAGTAGGTTGGGATTGTATGGAAGACTTTGGAAGAGATGGTGAAGGACCAACTAAAGTAGGCATTATAGTGCATAAAGGCTTAGGCTCTTTAGGTTTAGTATTATTGAAAGTATTTTCAGCCAAGTGAAGGTTAGCTTGAGTATCTTTAAGAGGTGGCCCTTGAGAATAACTATAGGGAACCGCATAAAAAGCCTTAGGATCTTTGTTGGATGAAGGATTTATGAAAGATTTGGAAGACTCAGAAGCTTTAGGAAGTGTGTGGGTATTGGAGGAATTAGGGGATGGAAGGGAACCATCACAAGACAAAGGTTCAAAATTAACATGATTTTGCTTGAGAGTGAGATCTTTATTTTCAACATAAGAGTTTTTAGAGGAGAGATGCTCATAGTATCTACATTTATAATCAGCATGAAAAGATTTCTCTTCCTCAATAGAAGTAGATGTATCATATTGTTCACAACAAATATCATAATTCCTCTCAAAATCAGAATCATATGGATCCCCATCATGATCTTTCCAATATGAGGACCCATTTCTAGTAAGCACAAGGACACGACTAGGAGGACTCTTAGGAATAGAGGTATCATAGGTATCACTACATTGTCCATCATCATAGTCATCATAGTCATCATAGGTGGGTGCATCACTCTTCATGGAAGAGACATCACAAGGACTATCACGTTGCTCATTATGGTATGTCTTGTGAAGAGAAGCAAGACTCTTTGAAGAAGTAGAAGAAGAATGAGATCGTGAAGAAGAGGAAATTGAAGACTTAGTGTGGGAAGATGACTTGGATAATGAGGAATTCAAATAATGTTTAGAAGAGTCATGATAAGATTGGGAAGATGAAGAAGAATGAGAAAACTTAGATGATGAAGAACATTTAGAAGAAGGAGGTTGTGATATCATAATGTCTATGATCCTAGCAAAGGCATCTGATTTAATCATCTTTTCTTTTATTTTTGCCATAATTTTATCACCCATGAGATATTTGGAAGGACTATTAGAGGAATAAAGATACTCTTCAAATTGAGCAATGAGTTCAAGATCATCTATTCTCAAGAGAGGTTCCTTAACAAGATAGTTGAAATTCATGGTTGTAGAAGAGAAGGAATCAAACATGGAAGAAATGAATAGAAGAGTGTAGACTAGATAATAAGAGGAAAAGAATCAAGAAGAAGAAGAAGAATTTCCCATGGGAGTAGAAGACTTCAAAAGAACATGGGAAATGGAGAGGAAAGAAGAAGACTAAGAGTCATCTTGTGCAATTGATACCATAACGTTCATTAAGATGTTGAGAAACATGAAAACACCTAGGATCTGAGATCTGGACTGACCAAGGAAGACTGAAAATAGAAGACCCTTGGTGATAGGATGACCTCACAAAATGTCAACACCAAACTAGGATAATCAAAGTTCTCTATTGTCCAAAGAGAAATGAAAGGATAGAAATAAAAGGGGCTTTACCAACACTGTCAAAGAGGTGCTTCAAATCAAAGGATGAATATCCTTGCACTTTTGAATCAAGAGGTTGGACTAGGCCAAAATATCATTGAAATTGAGATTAAATGAAAATTATTTGGACAGTAAGAGTACAAGAATTTTCCAAGAATGTAGCTCACAATTCTAGAGATAAACTTTCTCACCAAGAACAACCTTCTAATGCGATATTTCTCTTTGGCTAATGTGATACTGATGTTGATCTTGACCAATTTGTACAAAATTTTGGGCTTTTTAAGGTCTAATTTCAAGTTTCTGAATCTGAGGATGAAAATGTCTGATTTCGATCACAAATTCAACAGCAATTGGACAGGTTTGCAAATAGTAGGGGATCAAACATGTCTTCAAACACTTGAAACAAGGGCAAAAGCAACCTTGCCAAGACAAGCACTTGTGATATCAAAAATAAAATTGCACCTTATGGAAGCTACCAATTGTTTGTATGTGAGAACGTTTACACTGGTATAGCACAATCGAAGACAATTCAAGCAATTACTACCTAGAAGACAAGGCTCAATACTTACCAACTTAGCCCACAACTTGATGCCCCCTTGCCTCACACCAAGTGGTTTCCCACAAGAGATATTGGCTTTGTCATGGAAGTGTCAAAGAACACAACCAAAGGGACACATATGGTGAGTATCTTGGGGTGATCCAGGTTAGTCCACTTGGATCAATCCTTGCACTAAGAAGATAAGCAACTAAATAAGGTGGCCTCTAACCTATGGTTCTTAGTAAGGGCTTCTGTTCATAACACCCCTCTTGCTCCTCATAAAGGACTAGGACCTCACGGCCTCAAGAGTACCTTAAGCATTCTTGCTTAATGCTTTACCCATGGTCGCGATCCCATGAGCTACTCACATCAAGCGAAGACAAGTGTTATGTCTACCAAGGTTTTGTGTCCTCGATAGCCTTGAGATTATAGTGGGTTGGAAGAGCTGGCAAAAAGCTTATCCCCACTTGGGTCGTTCCTCTTGATTGCTCAAGAGCGGGCCCGCTAAAAGATTCTAAATCTAAACAAAAAGTGGATTAACTCTTGAGGTTCAAGGTTTTTGGTTCACCACAAGGGTGAAGAGCATACTCCCCTATCTCAAGAATCTCTCCCAAACACACCAAGCAAAGTTCATTTACCCTCTTGTTTTCAAAATTCAAAGATGGGTCAAGATTTTCTGGTTCACCAAAATGGTGAAGAGCATACTTCTCCTACCACCCAAGAATTCCTACAATAAGATCTTAAGTGCCTAACAAATGAAACAACTAGTTTTTGCCACACTTAAAAGGAAAGCAAATAAACAAGCAAGATTTTTTTTTTTGTTTTTATGCTTGGGCAGCCCTACAAAAACCATTAGTAGCCCTCTTTGACATGCGATTTTGAGAAAATATTCAAGCAAGAGGCACCTACAACCACAACTTGTTAGACCAACAAAGTTAGCAAAATCCAAAATCTAACAATGGTTAGCACATGAAACATTAGATAATCTGCAAAATAACTGATCAAATGACCAAATCTGAAAATGAAACCATCATGGTTGGATTAGGCTCAGAAAGACCTTTCCAACGATATATCATACTTCAATTTTCGATACCATTTGCAAAAATTTCTCAAAAATGGGCACCCATTTTCCAGAGTGGCACTGGATTTGAAAATGCTAAAAATTTTTTAAAATTTCAAAAAGTTAGCAGAGAACCCAAAACTTGCAAGATAGATAAAATAACTCAAAAATAGCTCACTGTCAGGTTCAGGCGATATACCTCAGACTTCACCAGTATCGCGCGACACAGTTTCCTGTATCTAGGCAATATACCTCAGTCTGGGTGATATACTTCACAATATGCAGGTGATACTTTGCATGACACCAGGTGATATACCTTAATACGAGCAGGCAATTCTTCTGAGATGTGAAGTGTCGCACGGGTATTATAAGGTATATCGCACGATATACTGAGAAGTATCGCGCGATATACTGAGAAGTATCACGCGATATACTGAGAAGTATCGCGCGATATACTAAGAAGTATCGCATGATATACTGAGAAGTATCGCATGATATACTGAGAAGTATCGTGTGATATCTTGAGATAGAAAACCAGAGAATGAAAATTACACTAATAATTTGCTGAAAAATTGATGAAAAATGACAAAAATGTAGAAAAAGGACCAAAGTCTATCTACTCTGCCCCACGGTGGGCGCCAAAAATGTACACACTAAAATGGTGCACTTCTATGAACCATTATATGTAAGGTTGCTCAAGAATGAGGCCTCACAAAGAGGCTCATAGCTCTCTATGCATGGAGTTGCAAGGGACTATGATGTATTTGCTCTCAGCTAGAGCTACAAGCTTGTGACCTTGCTAGTCAACCACACAATGAGAGATTCAAATGAGGACAAGGGAAAGAGTGCCAATATCCTCAAGAATCACTATGAAAATGCAATGCAAATTAGTCTAGAGAAATGAAAATTCAATGCAACTAAGCTATGAAATGGAAAGAACAAGTGTTACAAATCCCTCCTATTAAGCTATGTGAAGTTATGCTATTACATAAAAGAAACTAAGCTATGAAATGAAGCTATAGATGCTATGATAATTCAAGAAATGAAGTCTAAACTATGAAGAAATGAGGAAATCCAAGAAAAGCTTGATGTAGCAATGATCTCCAAAAGCTCCAAATGCACCTAGAAAACCTGCAGCATAACAATAGCATGAAAGAGATGGATATGCAAATGAAGGAGAGAGCTCTCCTTTTATAAGAAATGCAAAGGAATGGACCATGGAGATTAAGAGGCAAAAGTCTTAATCAGTGGTGGAGCTTGAAAGAGGAGCAATCCATGTGCACAAGTATCCTCCAATAGGAAAATAGGAGTTGACTTTATGTCCATATGAGACAAAAAGTGTTTTTTCCCTTTTTATAAAATAAGAATAATTCTTTATTTGTGCAACTTAGGATAAGAAGAAAAGGTGGGACTTTTTATTTAATTAAAAGGGGAGGAAATATTCCTTTTAAGTAAATAAAGACTTAGGATAAAATGGTTAGCCCAAGGCAAATAATCAAAAATGATGAAATTAGGATTTGATCAAGGAAATTGATATTGTTGAAAATATTGATTTTTGATAAAATTGATTCAGGGTTGATAAATCAAATAAATGGGGCCCAAAGTCTAGGCGACCATTTTTGGGTGCATACAGGTATAACTTAAGAAAGAAGCCAACTTGGTTATTGAGCATAAGAGAATAGATTTTCTCATGGGAATTCATGACCAAGTCAAGAATTTTCCTACCTGAGACACTCATTTTTCTAATTAGATATGAGAGCAAGTAGGAAAGGTGTGAGCCTAATAACAAGAATATTACTGAATATTTTATATATGGAATTGCAAAGACTAGTTGTTCTAAAGTCTTAATAAGAGTACGACCCTAGATTCTTTGGATTGAGATCAATGAAAGTGGTATTCAGCTCCTTCGAAAGGTATCTAGAGACAAAAACTTCTCTATCAACTTAGCTACAACATATTGAATCACGATATCCTTATACAACTAGAAGAAAAACATGGGAATCCATTTGGGCTTGGGGCGTTGTTCCCTTAAAATGATAAAATTACCTCATGAACCTCCTTATCAGAAAGGATCCTAGTAAGATCTCTATTCATGTCTTGAGTGACCAAATAAGCAATATCCTTTAGAAGCTCTTATTATTTCTCAGTAGTGGGTAGAGAGTCCTCAATAAGAAGAGAGGAAAAATAAGCATATGTCACCTATGTGATGTCCTCATCTTTCGATAACAAATTACCATTACACTTGATAGAATGGATATGATTAATAGATCTATGTTTAAGAGTGGATAAATAAATAAAATCATGTTTCTAGCTCCACTTTTCAGCTAGATAGATTGAGAACGTTGTTCCAAAAACTCCTCCTCCTTTTTTTATAATACCATGGAGGACAAGATAGAAATTTATTGGTCAATTAGGTTCACAGCAGGTCCAAAAGTTTCAATATGCGATTGAACATTGTCCAACTATTATTTCAAATTTTCTTCATCCTTAAAAATATGACCAAAAGTATATATGTTACATATCCAAACATTGGATTTTAGAGAAGCCAACATTGTCACCATCTTATACATGTTCATCCCTCAAATATCAAGTTTCCACCATTCACTTATTTTATCCCTGAAGTCAAGGTTCATGTTCCACATTTTCTCAAAAGGGAATGGAAATTTTTTCCTCCTATCTAGACCTTGAGAGTTGATAAACTCCAAGAAGTTTTGACCACTATTAAAATCAATAGTAGCTTCATCTTTTTATCTGAGTTGAAGATAGGGGAGTTAAAGTAACCCATAAAAATCTATCTAATAGTAGGATCTTGGGCATTGAAATCATATATGGAATACAATAAACCAAGTTGGGAAACCTTGTTATTAGGGGCATACATATTTGAGATAATAGAAGAACTCTCATCACTCAAAAGAATAAATTCAATAGTAATATGAGTTGTATAAGAATCAATGGCTCTTCTTTTAACCAATATAATGTTCCAAAAAGTGGCCAAACCATGCGAGAACCCATTAGAATCCATGCAATGAACACTAGTGTCTTTGTAAATAGCTAACTTCAAATCAACAATTCTTGACTTTGGCATCTTGGTTTCCTAAATAAGGTAGTTATCAGGTTTACACTCTCTAATCAAATTTAATAGAAGGGAATGATTTTTGGGGTGTTTGAACCCCTAAATATTCCAACAAATTATCTTTATTAGGAGTTCTAGGTGGAACTAAATATTCCCATATCCAATAAAGTCCTTTCCAATCCATTTGAAACATTTGTCTTGAAGAAAATAATATCTCCCCATTACCTAAGGAATATTTTTTATTTTTTTCATCAACAATATGCCCTAATTAAGAATCATTAACAACATGGATGATTTCCTCCAATACGGGTTCCTGATAGTCATGAGGTCCATTGGATACATCAACAAAAAAAAAATAGTAGATTAGGCATGCGATTCCTTGGGAGATGTAGAAACCAACTCCCCTTACAGAACACCTTTGGAACCCTTTATGTTAGTTTCGTGAATAATAATAGATCTGCCTAGGGAAGATCCCAAAGTAATATGATCTAATATAACATCTAAAACTTTCCCCACCCATTAAGAAATATTCTCAAGAGTAGGTTCCTCATCCAACCCTTCATCAGATGTCTTCAAATGAAGCTTAGGTTTCCATAACTTCTTTGATGGCTTAGCCTATTAAGACTTAGGTTTAGAAGGACATGCCTTGGCCCAATGCTCATTTTTCTTGTAGTGGAAATTTTCAAATGGATTTCATTCAACCTCCACCACTTGTGGCTTAACCCCAAACTTGGAGGTCATAGAAAAAACATCTAAAATGTTAGTGAATTGAGAATTTTTAACACAAAAATGAGCATACACTACCCATTTCCTATCCATCATCATGGAATCCACAAAAATGAGCTTTCTAAAAGAGGCAAAAATGCCTCTAAATATCTCTTCATTCTATAATTCTAAGAGAAGACCAAGAATGTGTACCCATACAGGAGCACTATCACAAGCCCACTCGAAAGAGGAGAACCCTAGTTCCCAATGCTTTAGAGCTAAGGATGCCTTTCCTATCATATAAGGACTTGCAACTGACACCACCAGGAGATCCTCTTCTTGAGTGAATGAAAAATAAAATAATTCCTTGGCTATAGCTAGGACATCAACTTGACCTTTCCCTTTCCAATTTTGAACCACCCAAAAATAAATAAAGTCAATATTAGGTCTAGGTCTGAAAAATTAACCATTTAGTGAGAGGGCCATCACATCCACCCATTTTTCCACTAGGAATTCTAGAGTCACCACAAAACATGAACCAAATATAGTATCAACTAGGTATAAAACTGAAGAAATAGCCTTGTTGTTTAGTTTAGAGTTCAAAAGGTCAAACCATGTATGGTTCTCCCACAGGGGGGCCTCTAAATCCATCCTTTTAGGTAGAGCAGACCCCATAACCATTCCTTTCACATGAATCTCTTTGGAACATTTACCAGAGGATCCCACCTCCACAACATTTTGAGGTAGGTCATAATCCCCATTGGCATCCACTGACCCATCCCCATAATCCTCTAAACCTCCATTGGTAGAGTTGTAGTATTTTTCTGCTCTTACCAAATGCAAAAAATTTCCTCCTCCTCTCATCGCTCCAACAATACTTAAGTATTATTTATATTGAATGAGTAATAAATTATTTAAATTGTACTAAAATATAGATAAACTATACATTGAGTAGATTTATGTATACTATAGATGAACTAAAAATTACTCAATCGGGGTATCTATATTTTTTATTAACTCAAATTATAAATTTCAATTTGTATAAATACACTAATGATGAGAGACTAAAAAACATTCTAAAATGATAAAAAACCACCTTCCTAGGGTTGGAAAAGTTCTGAAAAATATCATTGAAGAATCATTCAATCTAAGCAAGGTGTACCTATCAAAAGTTCATAAAAATACTACAATTCTTTGAGACTATTTTTTTTTAAAGTAAAGTGGTGGAAAAACCATAAATCATGGCATGCAATTACATTTTAATGACATGTTTCTAAAGGTCCTATAATCAATACTATAGCTCATATTCTTTATGTCTTTAATATCTAATGCTACTTGGTTCTAAATTTTATGGAGAGACATTGAAGTAAAACATAAAATATATTACAAGTATACAAAGATTTCTTAAAAAATTAATATATCATAATTATCAAAATAAATCTTAAGATAAAGTTGGGATCATACCTAATAGATACCCCTTGACTCTCGAGCTTTAAGTGAAAATATTTCAACCTAAACATTTATACATCTATATTAAACTAGCATACCTATACTTCTAAATAAAAATATATGTAAAATAATGGGGAGACTTCAATTTTGAAGCTATCTAATATTCATAAATATAAATAAATATATCTACAATATACATGAAATACACAAGATCCAATCATTTTTGGTGAAATAAAGGCTCAAAATTTGAAAATCTAGCTATCATTCTAGATTAGACTATTGATAACTATATAATTATACATTTAGTTAATCTTACTAATAATAAATTCAAGGTATATTAAAACGTATTAATATTTGTGTGTGTTTTCATTAATCTTATTAATAATTAATTTTTTTGAAATAAAGGAGGGGTGAAAATTTATTCAAACCGAAAGAGAAACAACAAATAGAGAAAGGGCATCAAACAGCCCTATCGAGATCAACCAAGTGATCAAATTGATGGGACAAGCTCATCAGAAGCTAAGTCTTATCAACAATGTTCCAATTACACATATGGTCAGAAGCCCACTTCGCTAGACAATTGGTAACACTATTCCATTCCCTGGGAATATGAGTGAAAGTATCAAACTCCAAAGAAGTACACAAATTATGAATCTGGTCCGCTATCAAAGCTAACTTCCAACTAACAACTTTAGAATGTTGTTGATTCAATAGACATATCACCACTTGTGAGTTGGATTCACAGATAAGCCTTCTCCAACCAAGGTCACGAGCATTCTTCACAGCATACAAAATAGTTATGGCCTCCATCAAGTTGTTAGTGTGATGACCTTTATAAATTGAAAACATAAACTAAACATCCCCCTTACTATATCTGCCAACACCACCAATACCAGCAAGGCCTGGATTGCCCTTGGAAGACCCATCTATGTTGATTTTAAGAACACCCTACAGAGGGGCACTCCACTTCCCCACCCTATTTATCTTTCGCAAGGGATGTCTACACATCTTTCTTAGCAGTTTTCCATGTGAGGGGGAGATATACAGGCACTTATTGAAGATATCCTCCCCTGGTTCCATGGCCTCAGAAGTGTCACTTTTTGTAGAAATAGTTTCCCCAAAAGAATGGATAATTTTCCACCATAAGTGAGGAACCTCCAAAAACTCATCCTTAAAGATATGGCGGTTCCTCTCCAACCAAATATGCCAAATAATAAAGGAGGCTCCAAGAGTCTAGGAAACTTGAAGAAATGAAGTCTTGACAAGAGCCTTACCCCAGTGAGCAAAGAATTCTGCTAGTGAGGAAACATGCCAATAGGATTGGTTCCACACATTCCACCAAGAGTGCCAAATATGTCTAGTGAAAGAGCATTGGAAAAAGAGATGAGAGACATTTTCTTCACTAGTCTAGCATAGAACACACATTGAGGGTGATTGGAAGCCATGATTGCATAAATTATCCCATGTAAGGCACTAGCTATGGACCACCAACCACATAAAAAAATTACATTTGGGCCAAGAAAACTTGTACCAGACTTGCTTCAACCAAGGCACCTGAATGTCCCCCAATGTCTACTAGAGAAGCTCAACATATCCTGTAGACACTGAAAATTTCCCAAATAAATCCTTGCTATCCCAAGAAAGAACATGATTACCAACCAAAGTAGTACACTCATGAGACTACAAAATCTGAAAGAGCTCCTTCCTATCCTCCTCAAATCCTCCTGGAGGCCATTCAGAAGGGTGTTTCCAAGGAAAGGAAGGATCCAAACCTCTATCACACCCTATCTTTTAAAAATCAATTGTGTCCCAACCAGCAGCACAAAATTTTGATAGAGGGCATGGAGCTGAGGATGAGTAGAAAGGATAGGATGGTGCCCATCCCAAGATTCAAGCCAAAATAGAACTTGTGATCCTGAATGAAAATTCCACAAGAGACCATCTTTAACCAACTAAGCTCCAAACTTTAGTGTATTCTAAATCATGGATCCTCTCCCTTCTAGAGGAAAGTGGTGAAGTTCAACCACATCAATATCTAGAAAATACTTATGGGTGAGAATAAGAGCCCAAAGTTGATGTTGGTTAGTACAGCAATGCCAATAAAGCTTTGCAGTGAGAACCTGTCCATTTAAAATAGTTGATCGTAAGCCAAGGCCACCCTCCTTTGAGGTCTACACACTATTTCCCATTTAACCAGACTCCATTTAGAAGTTGAAAGGTTCCAACTCCAAAGGAATTGATAGGACAGAGCATCAAAGTCCCAAAGAAAATACGTAGGAGAAGCCTGAACAAAATACCTGTAAATTGGAAGGGCTTGAATAACTGACTTTAACAAAGTCAGGCGAGTAGTAGTTGATATCCATCAATGCACGAAGCATTTGCTTATTTTGAAGGCATTCCTTAACCACCTCCAAGAGATCCATATTAATAATTTCCCAAAATTCCTGAAATAATTCCACAGGGAAGCCATCTGGGCCTGGAGATTTACCTTTATTCATCTGAAACACAACCTCTTCAAGTTCTGACATCAAAATAGGATGAATAAGACAATCATTCATTGTGTTGGTGATAAGAGAGGGAAATGCAAGAAATGATCAAGTTCTCCTCCTAAGTTGCAGGCCGAGAATCTTTAGCAAAAAGGGTAGAATAAAATTGAAAGGCTTCCTTGGTCATAGCAGACTGAGAGTAAATCAGAAGTCCTTCTGCTACAACAAGAGAAGAAATATACCCTTTGTTACGACAAGCCTGAACAAAATGATGAAACAAAGCATTATTTCTATCCCTTTCCTGCAGCCAATCAATGCGAGCCTTTTGTTTCCAGTAAATTTCTCCCTGAAACTCCCATTCTTCTACATCCCGCATAGCCTAGGCTTCTGCCCTGCCAAGAGCCTCTGTAAGCCCAGAGTCCCTGATTTGGTGAGTAATCACTGCAAGATGATCTAGAGCATTCCTCTTTCTAGACTAAAGGTTTCCAAAGAAAGAGGTATTCCATCTCTTAAGATGATATTTGACATATTTAAGTTTCTTCTCAAAAACAAACATAGCCATGCCATAATATGGGCCACCCTCTCTCCACCACTTAGCCACCAAATCATAAAGGGATGAGTCTCGGAGTCACATAAGCTAGAATCTAAAAGAAGGGTTCTTAGGGAGTGCAATAGGAGAAGAAGAGAACTTAATTGGCCAATGATCAGAACCTCTCCAATCAAGAATTTCAAAACTCGTAATCAGGCCACCTCCAACCCAATAACAAGAAACAAGAAACCTATCCAAATGTTTTGAGATAGCTTCCTAACCACTCTATCTATTATTCCAAGTGAAAACCCCATTTGAAGGCTTAAACATCAATAACAGAAAGAACATCCACCAAGGCTTGAAAAAGATCAGAAGAAGGAACAAGCCTAGGTCAACCTCCTCTTTTCTCCTCAAGACTTAAAATAGAATTAAAATCACCTCCTAAAATCCAAGGAAAATAAGGAGCACAAGAACACACATACCTAATGTGATCCCAGAGATGGATCTTCCCATGAAAGTCAATAGGGGCATAAACATTTATCACAAGAATAGTCTCACCAGAGTCCAAGGCAGTAGCCACCATAGAGATTGAGTAATGACTAGAAATCCACCAACGGGGAGAAGTCTTCCGAGGGTCCCAGAACAGAGCCAAACCTCCAAAATTCCCTTGCAAACCAATACTTTGATAGTGACCGGTGTACCAAATGCGTGGAGCATACTGATGCATAACCTCAACAGAAACCTTAATCTCTTGAACACAAAAGACATCCGGAGAATGAATTGTAATCAAATCATGAATAGATTTTTTTACGATGGGTGATATTCAAACCCCTCACATTCCAAGAGAGAATGATCATGGAGGGGTTTGAGAAAAGTAAGAATCAATAGGTTTAACAAACCCATATTCCACCAACAAATCTCTAGTCATTTTTATCTTCTCAAGGTCAATCTTTTTTATAAATTAGAGGATTGGGGTTCAAGTAAGTTTAGATTTAGTTATGTTTAGAGTTAATCTTACATTAGGGTTAGCACTAAGGTTTAAGATAGGATTTAGTTACAATTAGGGTTACTTTTAGGGTTAAGTTATCATAAGGTATCAATTAAATTTATATTAAGGTTAGGTTTAAATTTAGGTTACCATTCACATTACTATTCTAGGATAAATATTTGTATTAGGGTTATGGTTCAATTGGTATTAGTATTAGGATTAGGATTACTACTGAATTAGGATTTGAGTGAGCATTACAATTCAATCAAATCTTAATTGGGCTTTAGTGTTAAGATCTAACTCTTAAGAACTATGAATTAAAAACAAACATCCATTCATCTCTTTATGGTATCCAATCTCAAATATGAACTATTAAATCAATTCAAAATTGAGAAAAAAAATTCTACATAATGTATAGTCTTCATAATTAATATTATTAATATTAATATTTATGCAAAACAATCACATTTGTAAGAAAATGATGCATAATGTTAAATCACACACACACATATGTATATGTCATGTATGTATGTATGTATGTATGTATGTATGTATGTATGTATGTATGTATGTATAATCCTTTAAATTTCAAATTTAATTAAAATATAATAATTAAAATTAAATCACCACAATATTCTTGAAACTTAGATTTTAATTTTAAATTTCACAAATACTTATTATGTCGTGTTTATTTAATTAATGTAATTATAATTGTCCAATACAAATCAATTTAATTAAATTACATATATTCATTCTAAAATATATTATTAATTATTAGTTATAATTTATATATATATATATATATATATATATATATATATATATATATATATATATATATATATATATATATATATATATATATATATATATATATATATATATATGTATGTATGTATATATATGTATATGTATGTATATGTATATGTATATGTATATGTATATGTATTTTGCATGTAATTCATTTCACATCTTTGTCTGCACTTTCCATTTGCTAGTGATCCAATTTAACATTGAATGTAACAATAGAGGGCCAAAACCCCAAGGAGCTACATTATCAGTGACTTTTACCTTAAATCGACTGAAATCAACTCATAGAAAACTAAAATGCCTCTTTATTTGAAAAAAAATATGATGTCCAATTTTAAACATTGATTCCAAACTATAGATGTATTTACACAAATGATTGCAAACTCAAGATATTTAGATTTTTTATTTAAAAAAACTTGAATGAAATCTAATAAGGAATTACAGGTGCACAATAGTAAAACAAAGCATAACTCGACAACAATAAAACTGTGTCACAATTTGAATAATGATTTGAGTAACTTAACCAATTTTCATTTCTTTATAAAAATTAGCATATAAAAAGAATCTAAACTAAAAAATTACAACACCATACATTTTTTCTAAACTCTATATAATCAAATCCCAACATTTTACAATATAAAATGGAGAAAATGAATATGCATGAACATAAGAAGCGCACAAAAAACACCTCTGAATATCTAACATTGCCCCAATACATTACTTGAGTCCAATAATACTTAAAATGGTATACATGGAACCTGCAAAGGCCAGTGTCGCATAAAGAAAAATCAATATACAAAATGAGAAAGAAATATACAATATGCACTACACTAGGACCTGAAGTGAAGCAACGTAATACTCACTAAGGCTTCTTAAAACGTCAGATGACTCTTCGACTACGATGAACTCTTCCTTTTCCATTTTATTCATAATAGTCATACATGTGAACCATTTCTTTTTAATTTATTTATATGAATTTATTAATTACACTTTGTTGTAACTTCAGGTCGAGAAGACCTGCAAATTACACTTTGTCCTAACTTCAATATAGGAAGCCTCTCATCTTAAAAAATGAATAAGACAGCTCTAAAAATTCAAAGAGAATAAACTGTAGAAATTACATCTAAAATTCGAAAAATAAAGGTCGTTATTCAATCCAATCGCTTCCGACAGAGATATTAAACGAATGAGATTTCAAAATTCTTAAAGTCGTTATTCAATCCAATCCCTTCCGACTGAGATATCAAATGAACGAGACAGCTGCAAAAATCCGCTGGAGGAAAAACTCTAATAAGTTTTTATTAATTTCAGAGATTCCATAGAAATGAACCTCTCTGTAAAAACAAGCAGGTAGAAGAATATACAGGGAGGATGCTGGAAAGGGCTGTGGAGTTTCGCTTTATGCTTGAAAATTCCCCTCTTAGCAGTCACGATCATCCATCAAATCCATTTGATAGAGAAACATCTTGAAAAAATAATTTTGAGCAATCTAAACATACATGCAAAATATTGCAGACCAAATGTAAACATCATTTGAACAGACCAAATATTAGACAGATTGAATGTAAAAAGAAATGTTCAAATTCTTTTGAAACTCATGGAACGGGTCAGAAAGAAAACTAATTCATTTTCATATTCAATTTTTGGAACTGTCATTCATCCATGATGATATGATCATAAATGACGATATGATAAGAGATATTTGGATTTTCAATTATGGAGTAGATATTTGAACTGCCAACAATGAAGACAGATGTCAAATTTTCTCAAAATTATAAATGTGTACCAATACTTTTGTTGTCATGGTAGAAAGCCTCTCGACTTAACGATACACTTTATCTATATTATAAAATCTCCATCAATCAACCAAATACTAAAAATGTACAAAACAAACAACTCTTGAGAGTAGATTTATTATTTAAGACATCGTAAATACAATGGGAGAGTCAGATTGAAGTATTTTTCATTTATAACACTAATAAGAATACCACTAAGTTGCTCCAATAACTCTGTTTTCCTGGGAAGAATTCCTGCAAATGGGACAGATCGGTAGCCGTGTGAGCCATTCATCCATGCAATGCACATGGAAAACATGCCTACAATCCATTATCATACGTAGCTGTTCATTACATTTGTCATCCTCAAGACATATTGAACAACTACTGTCCTGCTGCTGAGTGAGGGCTTCATGATTTTCTCCAAATACAAAAATGGGATATGAATGTATCACCTCCACCAGCTCCACAGCTATTTCTCCTGACGGCTGCGCTTCAGTAACTCTCGGAGGGTGTGATGGACTGTGATAATGATGGGTATACTTCATGAATCTCAAACACAATAAGAGGATGGCCACCATCAACATTGTACTTCCCACTACAATAGTTATTCCTATAAAATAAGAATCCATACTGTTATTCTTCATAACAGATATGAATCCAATAACTCTGAGTGCTCTGGATCCAGATATATGTTGTTGTACTTATGGGATTTGGGAATCATGGGCGTTCCACGAGTAGATACAAGAGATGATTTCTAAGGTCTGCAGTGGAAATCGATGTAAAACACGGCACCGCGTCGACGTTGTAAAACGATATACTCTCCTGCTGAACGCGCCATCTGAAGCTTCATAATAATATATATATAAGATACTAGCACTTGGACCTTTGAGGGGTGCAAGGGTTATGCTGATAGTAAAATATACTCAATGCAAGGTCAAATTATTCAGACATTTAGATTATACATTATAATTACAAATATAGTTCATACTTTGATAAATAACAAGCCCAATGATTTTTGAAACATGCCATTTGAACTTCTTTTGTAAAGATAAGCAATTGTCTCATCCAATGTCAATATTACATGTGTCGTGGACTACATCAGGTGAATGAATTTTTTTTTCATGGGGTCTAGGACATCAAACCAATAAAGATGCTCGAACATGCGAGATTGTAGCATCCAATAGCCTGTGCCACAATGTGTCGTTGGATAAAATTTACAAATCATCTGTGTCCATGTTGGTATTTTATCCCTAACAATTTTCCCCATTCATTGATGAAAGTGGCAAGGTTAAATAAGCTCCCTGTGATCCCCATCTTTGTATAACCCAGTGATTCCACAATGTGTATGATTTAAAAGAGAAGTGCAATTGGAAAATTTGACCATGGTAGTGTAGACTTTGCAAACCCATAGTACTAAGTTGTGGTCCCAAGAGCATTTGTTCTAACAACAACTAACCATGTCCATGCAGTAGATAGGTGTACCCAAATTTAGATACTATTGATGCTAGCTGAAACCATATTTCACTTGGAACATGATTTATTTTTGCTAGCTTGCATGTATTACAACTGACCAATTCTGAAACATTCGGGTCTCTAAATAAATGGTCAAATTTTCATTGTGATTGAGGTCGATATGTAACTAAACCCTTTTCCTATAGCAATCATTGTGCAGTCAATTAGGTAGCTCTTTCTTCATTATGAATCTTGCGGAGATTAGCGTGCTTGAAGAAATCATCAATCACTATAGTCCATTCTAGTCAATTTTATAAAATGACACAACAAAATTTTAAAAACAACTTTCTTAGCTGTAAAATCCTAACTAAATTAACACTTCAGCCACATATGAAATACCAACCATTTCACAACTCCAACATAATTTTAACATGGCTTAAAACTACTACATCTCTATCCATTAAGACTTCTTTAAATGTACAATTTAAAAATAGAGAAGATTCCTATTCAGATTACAACACTTACATTGTAGCCTAGTTCTTGCCAGTGGGTTTGTACAAGTTGTCAAGGATAAATTTTTTGGGAAAGACCTAACTTTTGTAGGATATATGTTGTATAACAAAAACTGAATTCCATGAGACATAAGTTTATAATGATTACAACTTATAGACATTAGAGACCATTTGTGAAATGCTTGAGCTAAACATATAAATCATACTTATTAGTGGAGAATTTAGGAGGTTGAATAAATATTCAAAACATTGAAAAGAAATAGCATTAGCGAGTGACATAGAGATACTTGTAAGTTTGTAACCATATTTAAAGAATGATAAATTTGATATAATTATCCAGACAAACACAAAGTTGAAATGGTTGACTACTTTTCTTTAAATGTAGCTAATAAATGAAAGTAACTATCTAATAATCCTAGAAACAATGAACCTATTATATAAAAATCATCTTTTAGAATTGTTCAAGCACTTGACTATCTATGCATCCCTCCCTATCTCTATCTTATCTTATCCCTCTCTTTACCTAAACCATCTTTTAGAATTATTCAAGAACTTGACTATCTATGGCTCCCTCCCTATCTCTATCTCTATCTTATCCCTCTCTTTACCTTTCACCTCTATTTATCTATCTATCTATCCCTCCTTATTTTTACCTCTATCGATATTTTTCACCTCTCTATCTCTCTTTTCTCTTTCTATTATTCATCTTACTCACTCTCTCCCCCATCTCCCTCCCCTTACATCTCCCTATATTTCCCTATCCCTCTAACTATCATTTCCTATATGAGATGGACAACCTAGCTTTTTGAAATCAATAATTTAAAATTTTCTCTATCTCTTCCTCTCCATCTTACTCTATATCTCTTGATATCTTCCTCCTCATCTCTCCTTTTCAATCTCCATATCTCTCTATTTTTACCTATCCCTCTATCACTCTTTAAAAAATTAGAAATTTTCTTCCAAATATTAAACTTCATTTTCTATAATTCAAAATTCAAAATTAAATTATTGAAACATTTCTTCCATTTATAGAATTATAATCTTTATGCATGTTTGTTTCTATGTAAATGTTATGATAAGAAATAAGTGTTGTTTTCAAAATTTTAGTGCCTAAATTTGGACAATGTGCATTTTGAGGTTCAATGATGATATGAAAAATCAACGTGAAATCATAACTTGGGGGTATTCACCTACAAAGTCATTATAGATAGAAGTTATCTAAATACGAGGTATTCACCTACAAAGTCATTATAGATAGAAGTTATCTAAATACTTGATTGTAATGATATGTTGTGAATTATTAATGATGGCATACAATAGGTATATATATTGATTGACATATTGTATGATGATTTGGTGCATCATAAACATTGGTCCATGCATTCGGAGGACTTAAGTCCATATATAGAAGACAATGTTTATTAGGGCATAAATAGTGATCTAAACGATGTTTGAAACAAACTATAAATTCAAGCAACATGATATGAGAACAAAATATTTTTGATATATATATCCTACATTTCTTATACTATATTTACAAGCATTTCATTTTTTTTGTTTTATAATTTTTTTATTTCGAATAATATGATTCATTGAAAATAAACATATAGATCTGAAAATTGTATCTTATCCTTTTTCTAATAATAAATATAAAAATAAATACAAGTTTTTACATAATTTTCTATTGGAAGTCATGTCTTATTGAAAAAACATAAAAATTTAGGTTGAAATAGGGTGGAAAAATAAATTTGACAAAAGAAACAACCCTCCTTAATTTTCAAGGAAAGAAATTTGTATTCCCATATCATATAGCAAAATAATATATAATATCCTTAAAAAACCAAAGAAATTACTATTTAAACCTTTCAGAGTTAGTTCCAATTATCCACAAACCTAACTCGAGAGACATTCCTATATTAGAGCTTCATTTTTTTTTAACAGAGCACTTCAATGATTATTCTCAATTGCTAGCTCTCTAACCAATCTTTCTCCTCATCAGCTCAATGATTTTCCTCATAGCTTTTCTCTCATTCCGTTAACAGGCACTTAGCTCAAAACCCCAAGAAATTGACAGACAATTAGGCTCATCAAAACAAAAACCACAAAAACCTGCCCTATTTATAACTCTTGGCATAGCCCCAATAATCCATTCATAGCTAAACCACAATTGAATTAATGTGGCACTGCAGGGAAAATCCAGTTGGTCAACTCGGGTCGTGATTACAGAGATGCAAGAGGGAAATATCATGTGGCCTAATTGAAAAATAGAAAGAGCACGGTCATAATCTCAAATTCTTTTATTTAATGAAGCACTCTAGAACATTTTCTAACATTACAAGCTTTGCATGTGTGTGTACAGGAAACCATGCGAGTTTAGTGGACGAGAGTTTTACGCATTTCAATTAAATTATTAACCCTTATTGCACTACTCCTGTAGTAAATCATTATTATTCTGGCATGGTTGACCTTCTTGCCCATGTTGGATATCTTGAGAGAAGCATAATTTTATCATGTCATTTAAGCTTGTGATGGTTCTGTGGATCGATTTTCTTCCTGCCTGCAAATCCCAAATGAATATAAGCTCTCGAGTATTTACAATGATACTACTTTTTAATTTGGATCCTAAAAGAGTTGTGATATACATTATTCTATTGAACATATATACGTGTCTGGTCTATGCTTCTTTTTTTCACATATTCTGCAATCATTACGTTCCATGAAATGAGCTCTCCTTAAGAAATTATGTCAAATAGTTGTGACTGGTCCCCGTGAAGTATTGCAGAGCGGGACTCATTTTGACAACGTCTTCCAATAGTGATAAATTTCCTGAACATCGATATACACCTCAACACATTTCCCGGCACCACTTTCCTATTTTTCGGCGTAAGATTGTCGGAAAGTCTGAATAAACCGGCGAGCATCTCCCCATGAGTAAGCCTGTCGGCTTAATTATAAAATTGTTTCAATATCATGTAGAGTTGGACATCCTTTATTTTATCGGGATTCATGTTAGAAGTTTTTAGGTTAAATTCAAGGAGTTATATTTTACGTGGACCTTTTTTTGTTTGGGGTTTGATTTTTTTTAATTTTTTTTTTTCATAGGGGCGATCCATATAACTGTTTTGGCTTTTCAATATGAGAGAATTTTTTTTGGCTAAGAGAAAGGATTGAGAAGTATTCATTTTGTCAAATTCACCTTGAACATAATTTGGGTCTCGTCCTTTATGATCCCTTTCTTTGGTTGAATTAAATAATGTTGGAATTGTCAGGGAGTTTTAAATTCAGAAAATAGTTTTTTAAATATGGCTGAAACCATTTGATTTACCTGGAATTCGTAATGACAAGATGTATTTTCTGTGTTTGATTCCATCATTCTAAAATTAGAATACCACCTAAATAAAAAAAATTAATTTTTTTATTTAGAATACAAAAAACTTGTGTTAACATATCAGTGACAAGATATCATTAGCATAGATTAAAAGTGATCATCTATTTCCATGATAGAAATAGTGTAGTAAAACTATGGAAACAATAACAACAATTCAACGAATGCATGTTGTTCCCAAGTCAAAATAGTTCTTAAGAAAGCAAGGAGATCAATAGTGCAATTAATCCTTAGAAATATTGGAATCTGGCCAAATAGAATCTCCAACAAAACCCACAAAAAATTGCTTACTAAAACCACAAATATCTGAACAATCCAAAGCATTGAAAGCATTAGCTTATGAAATCTGAGAAGTGCTGCTATCCTTGCCAATGATATCTCCAGAGAGTAGTTTGATGTACATGTCATTATTTTCAAAAGGGCATGTCCAGAAGTCTTCAAAGCAAAAGCATCTCTTGTGAATGAGAATGGATGAGTACCATCTACAGCAGATAACAACCCATTCCTCTACCACGTAAACCAACAATTTAAATAAAAGTGGCCCTACGGCCTTTTTAAATATTTTCCAACTTACTCCTAATAACACCACAAGTAGAAAAACCCCAAATGTGACTACAATGCCTACTACTGAAGTTAAGATTGATCTGGCTATAACATAATCTGGCTGGAAAACGCAAGCAACCATCCATGACTTGAACAACTCATCTTCAAAATTGTTCCACGAGTGGGATACCCTTTCATCTATCTCTGTGGATAGTTGAGTTTCCTCATCTTTATTTGTTGAAAGAATTGCAGAAACCATCTATATCCTTATGAAGGTTTATATACACAATTGAAGTTCAAAAAAGTAAACAATTTGATTTACCCTCCATTTTTATTTAAGTGGTATTGGAATTTATTTTTCAATTCTACCTTATTAGATAGAAGATTAAAATGTTAGTTTTGGAGGTAAATCAGAATTAACAAATTCCTATTCCATTTTCATGTTTTGAAAACAAACATAGAATATGTCAATTCCAGGATTTGACAATGACAATCCCATCCCAATTCTAGCAAACAAACGAGCCCTTATTTCAATGTTGGAGTCTTACACTCAACAAGACTTGATTCGTGGTGGGCTCATTAAGAACATTTCTTCACTAGTAAATCAAGGGCCCATTGATACTTATAAGAAATTTGATTGTTGAGGTGATTATTGTTGGTATCCTTAAATAAACTATTAACAATTGAAAGTTTAACTATTGTGTAAGTGTAATGTTTGCTTCATTTTAATAGCTCGAGTGTTCCCATATAGATTTTCATTAAGGGAAAAGGATAAGTTGGGACCTTTCATATTTAAGTGGAACAACTACTACATAAGAATTGGAATTAAGCTTTGGCAAAAAGGGAGCTAGAAATAGGCAACAACTACATATTGAGAAAATGACACATGGGTCTACAAAAAAAAATATCTTTTTTATATGTTTCCAATTTCTTCTTTGAAATGCCTACGAGCCAAAATAAGCTAAAGAGTTGCATGGAAACCTACCCTAAGAATTGTTTATCATGGATTTGTAAATTATGTTATAATTTTAAACCAAATGTATTTGCATGTATTGTTTTAAGGAAAGTAATAAGCTTAAAATCATTTAGCTAAAGTTGGTGTAGATTTACCAGTTACCACTCCTCAATGGATATAATGGGGGAGGCCCTCCCACTCCTTTGATTTACAACTTACCAAGGTTGAGAAGGGAAACTAATCAATGGATATAAGGGAAACATATGTTGATTATATCATATGTTTTTCTATTAAAATAATAACTTTTATTTCTCTATAGTGATAAATCTTTTGACAAAACTTCTAATTATTAAAAAGAAAACTTATCTCAAAAGAAAAACCTTTCTAAAATTTTTTGTCATGGTAATAGATATTTGTACGAGTTTTGGTATGCTCATATACATTTTTTCCAATTCAATACCATATGTTGAATTTGTTGTGTCTAGATTGAGAACTCGTTATAGGATATTTCTATGTAGTGATGCCAACTAATTTTTTGAGTGTGGATACATCACTTGTTTGATGTTCTAGATAATTGTGGATAGTAGAAGTATATATTTACTTTCAACTCTAATTTATTTATCCATGTTGTTAAATATATCCTTCACTGGATCAATTGATTGTGTTATACTTGAATGCTTCTTACCTATTGGTGTTCTAACCCATCTCAATTAATTAAAGATATGTAACACCATAATATTTATAAAATTTGAGGCTTTATTTGATCTATATGGGTCTTCTTTTGTATTGTAAGTTGTGGCTTGCTAATAAAATACTAATATAATATGGTAATATTATTGTAACTATAGGCCTAAATATATGTAAGTATTTCTCCATTTTTATTGTACTAGACCATACACAGAAAGATAAGAGATTGAAAAGTGGCCACAAGTACTTTTTGGTCCACCTAGGACATAACATAGATGCATTATAACATTCAAACACATTACAACTTGGTATTGACTGAACCTAGGTTATCCATAATCAAGCCATAATGAACCATTAAATTAATTTTTGTTTATAATTTTGGTAAATGCAAATCCACCTCCAGAAGATCCTCCACCTCCTCATGATGAAGATAATGAAGAAAATCCACCTCAAACTCCTCCAACTTTTGAAAAACATCCACTAGAGACACACCAAAATCCCTTAAATCAAATAGAGAATTAAAAAAATCAATTAGAGTCTTTGATTGGAAGGCTAAAACAAACTGTAGGAAAAAATCTTGTAAGGGAATCACTTGAAACCTCATTGGAATCAATTCTGAACCATGTAGGCAATGTTAGTGGGTAACTTAATATACGGCCAAACAAAAGAGATGAGAAAAAATAATATTATGCAAAAAAATTATCATATGTGCATATAAAAAAGAGAAAAATAACCAAAGATGACATTTGAAAGATCTTTGTAAATATTAAACAAATAAAACTCTTAAAACTACTTGTAGGAGGTTTCTAATCCTTTGGTGCTAGCATGAAGAAATAAAAAATAACTTTTGGGATAGATGGTGTATAGTTTTGATAGCCCTCCCTATAACAGTCACGAGGTTCCATTATAGTTTTTGAGGAAACTCTATTGTGATTTTTTCCTCAATGAGGTCCCAAATTATTTTGATTTTCTATATTTTCAAGGTAGAGGTGGGGGTTCAACACATAATATACTAGGGGCACAACGTCATCCTAACATAGTTAGAATGCCCACTAGAAAACTATATTTTGAGAACGTTAGTGTTTCTTGCATTGCAAAGGAACATGTTGAGGTGGATGCTCTAGGCATGATTAGTGAGCTCACATAGACTCTCACACATTGTGTCACTCCTTTAGTTGAGAGTGAGTATGGTAAGTCTTCGAGGGCCCATTTTTCTCATTCATGCGAATCCCTATACACATATGGTGATGCTAATGGACAAGAATAGGATGATGATGGATTGATGAATGATGATTTTTTCAACATATCATTTGATATTGATACAATGGTACATATTTGTATGCCCATTTAATTAATTTGATTATATTTAATTTATAAATAAATGAATAACTAAATTAGTATCTAATGATTATGATCAAAATTTTTGGGGTCAAAGTGTATGTCCAAGTGGCAAGGTTCCCCTGGCTTCCCTTTTTGCTACATCATATAGTCCACATGTATGTATCTAATAAAATATTATAATTATTACATGTGAGTAGTATGTAATTATGTGAATGGTTCTCATAACTCATTGTACATGTGCATTAGTTTAATATTGCACCCTCAACATTCATACCACACAAAAAAGGACGTTGTGAAACTTACACAGAGGTATCTTTATAAATGCATGTTAGTTTAATATACTTGATTATATATTTAATTAATAAATGAATAAATAACTAAATTAGTAGAATAATTATGGTCAAAATCTAGACTTAAAGTTTTCATGACAGTGGTAATGTTCCTACACCTATCTTTGTCGTGACATTGTTGAGTCCACATGTATGTGTGTGTGTGTGTGTTTGTGTGTCTATATATATATATAATAAAATATTATAATTATTATATGTGAGTAGTACATTATAATATGAATTTTTTTCTTATAACTTAATGTGTGTGTGCATTAGTTTACTACTGGACCCTCAACATTAACACAATATAGTGAAGGACATCTTGGGGTATATGCATGAAGATGGGGGACCAAAAAGGTGCCATTTTTTCTTGGTCCCCCAAAAGCAATAGGGTGTATGCTCTATAGGATACATGTCCTATGGCTTGGATTTCCCAAGCCTAAGATTGAGAAATTCAAGCCATAGGTCATACACCCTATGTAAAGTCTATATAAAAAAAGTGGTGTTTTAAAACCTCTTTTTGCCCTCATTCAACTGTGAGACAACATTGTTTTCTTAATTGGAGAAGTGTGTACATCATTCTCCTAGTTAATTTTGCTTCTTCACTAAAAAATATCTCCACTATGTAAAAGAGGTCGTGCGGGAGGAATAAGTAAGTAGATTTATAGCCTATGCCTCATTTTTATATTAAAATTTAAGTTTAATTTGGGTTTGTAATTAGATTTTGTTCTCAAAGTTATTTTATTAAAATTTAATTTAATTAGCCTTTTAAAATAAACTTTATTTTAATTTCTAGGAATGAATAGTCCCCTTCAAGCAAAAACTCATGTAAACCCTCAACTAAACCCTTCACCTTCTCTTCATGAAGAAATAAATGAATAAATTAACGAAGAAACTGAACCCCAACCTCCTCCATCAATCCAGAGACCTCCACTTGGAATGCAAGAACTAAATAGAAATTGGACAAACTAAATTAGAATCTTTGATTGAGAAGTTAAAAAAATATATTAATAATACTAATTGGGTGTTGACTTATAAAGCACCCAACTATTAATTACTCTTTTTAAATGCAAAAAAAGATAGGTGAAGTGGAGTCTAGATATTACATGAGGGGGGGTTTTTTACTTAGAGTTTTTTCTTGCATGTTCTCACGCACTAGGACATCTTACTTTTAGTCTTGGAGGATAATTTGGGGGAAGGAAAGCATTTTCCAAATTCTTACACGATCGGAATTATCTTGGGGCTTTCTTTATTTTTTGAGTAGTTTTGGAGCATTTTGAGGTTTTTTTTTATTAGTATAGCAGTTGAGAGGCCTTTTGGATCAGTTATCTTTGTGTTTCTTCCAGTTGCACCCCTATTTTTAAGGGATTTCTTGCTCAATACGACCATAGGTTTTGCATGATTTGAGGCAGATTGAGGGAGTTATAAATAGTTCTTCATTAGTTTGGAGGGTTGTGTGTATGTAGTTTGAGTTAGGAGGAGTTTTTAGGTGGTCAACAATATGTTTTATGCAGTTTGACCCCTATTTGTCCTTGTTTTCCTCTTCTATTAGACCCTTCATGGTTTCTTACATATATCTTATGTTTTCAACTCATTTTTTGGGGTTCTAGTTTTTTGCCAGTATCTTGCAGCTTGCAAAATTTTGCAGATTGATTGGACACTTGATGGTTAGTAGTATATTTCCTGACTATTTATATACATAGACTGATTCCTTCTCCATTATTTTTTTGTTTCCAATATTGATTATGAGTGATTTGATCCATATTGTATTTTCCCCTTTATTTAATGTTGAATCTGAGAAAATATTAGTGTTTTCCTCTTCATATATTAGAATACAAGGATCTTTCATAAGAGTCAATTTTTTAGGGTTTGTCTAATTGAGTTTATGAGTTTGAAGTGTCTTTTATGAATAATTTTGTGAGATTATCAATTATAAGTCTAAATTTCATATTGGTGCACCATTCTTTAGTTTTAGATTTCCATTTTCATACGCACATCCTTCTATCTCTTTCCTTTTTCAAATTTAGTGAAGGTGAGTACCATTATTGAGTTGACCTTTTAATCCCAAAGATTCACTCTCTCCATGGGATATCCATATCCTGAGAGTGTTTCCATGTTCCAACAAGATAGCTAGATTTTACATATTGTTATAGGCACAATCCTGATTGACAACATTTCCAACAAAATAAAAAATTGAATTCCAATGCATAAAGGACACGTTATGGAGTAGTATGTGAAACTATGTCTAATTATATTTAACACAACTTTAAAAATTAGTAAAAGACAAAAATTTTAACATAATCAAATAAAAAGAATTGCAATCACTATATTACTATTACAAAGATAAATTAAAAAGAATCACATCTTTATCCATTCTAGAAAAAAATTTATGTAATAGCAATCGAAGTCACTCTTTTAAAATATTTATTTTTCTAAAAATTAATTTTTGAAGGAAATGGAAAAATGGATACAAATCAATTTAAAAAAACTTCAACAAAATATATTTAGAATCTACACACAAAATGCTAAAAACCCCTATTTACATCGTCAAGTTTATAACAATTTAGCAACAATAGGTGTCTGAATGTGAAGTTTTTTTTTTAGAATGTTTATTGCAGTGTCAAAGTTGAAAAAAAGGTGTAATCAACTATTGTGGGACCACTAATAGTTTATGAGATTTATGAACATTTAGTGAAGCTACAAAATAGATAATTTCTATGCAATGAAATTCTATACTAAAAAATGATTTCCAACTTCAAGATGATATTGTGGCAACATTGTAAAATGATATCATCTCCTAATATATATGGCATAAAAAGTATCCAAATAATATAATTATTAGAAATTATCCAATGTTTTTTACTGCAAGAAAAAATAGGTTTTAAAGGGGACCTGAAACCCTGTACAAGTTGAGATCAAAAGATTACATCATTAAGCAACTAAAAAGAGACAAGACTGGGAACCAATCCAATAGAACCAAGGCTAGCAAAAAAAGGCCAAAAAAACCAGAAACCATTAAAACCACCATCAACCAAGGAAACCTAAAAATAGAACAACACCAAGACGCGAGAGAGCCTAAGAAAAATCCTTGCAAGTTTTAGCCGCTTCCTTCTTTGCGTCAGAGATCTTTTTGATGGCAGCATTGAAGTAAGAGAACTCAAGGATCCTTTCCTAGATCTTTTTCCTTTTAGCAGACCGAGTGTGTTTACTAGGACCCTCATCACCCACATCCTCATTATCCTCCTTAGGCTTCTTGCTAGGAGAACTAGCATCCAGCTCTGGTTTGATAGACATAAAACACTCCATAGCTGAGCCCATGAACAGGTTTTTATCCTGCATATGCTTCTTCACCACATTCTCTAGATTATCAACTTTAACTTTCATATCCTGCATTTTATTTTCCCTGTCATTGTCCTTATTTCTATCCAACCCCTTCAAACCAGTTTCCAAAATCTCCTATAGGGAGTCAACCTTAGCAGAGATAAAGTGGCATTTTAAATTTAGATTTTTGATTTCCTAAAAAACTCATTTCAATAAGAGAAATGAGTACATAGACACTTCCTTTGCAGTCTGGAGGACCCCTAAAGGGGAGTCAATTTTTTCATCCATGTCTTCTTTGAGCAGTTGCATGTTCTATTCTTGCAATTCAACAGTTCTGACAAAGGGCATGTTTTGAGAGGAGGAGGGAACATTATCCTTCTTAGCAACAAGGGATTCCTTATGCTTATCTGAATGGACCTCCATAATCACTTCCAATTTGGGGGAAATAGGAACATCATGTTCCTCTGAGCTGTCATAATCAACCAAAATGGGGACCGACTGACCACCCACATCCTCCTCTTTATTTTCATCATCATTGTTGTCCTTGACAAAAGGGTTGTTCCCCACATCCATAGTTTCGGCAACCTCCTCCTCCTTGTTCTCATTACCCCCTGAGACACTATTTGACATTGACAAAGAAGCTTTACTATCATCCTTAGGCAAATTAGTTGTGGCAGCATAACCCTCATCACTTTCTCCTGTAGAATCTATCTCCATACTAGCATCCTTATCCAATATTATTTTTTTACTAGCAATCTCCTCTTTACAAACCGTATCCCTAATACATTTCTTAGTCAAGCTAGAGGCTTTAGGCAAGGAGATGACAGGGCTAGCAATGGCCTTATGTTTGATATGTTCCACAATGAGGAGAATAAGCCCCTCGTGCAGAATGGGCTTGTTCTCTTTCCTCCTATGGTCAATAATACTAAGGCGGAGAGACTGGAGGAGAAAAATGGTAGAGAAACCCTAATATTGTTACAAAAGTGACAAAGCAGCACAAAATGGTAAGAGTGGGCTCATTTATACCTACCATCCAAGGTGATGTACTCCATGATCGTAGTCATGACCATCACCCAAATTTCCTTGAAGGCATCAACGTCATAGCAACCGCTCGAATCTTTCACCAAACTTTGCACCTTAACTTTTCTTTTGGGGAATCGTTGAATGGCCTTTTAAGAAAATTTCTTATTGAGCTATAAAATTTAATACCCTTAACACTCAACCTGAACACCTCAGCAATAAGTTCTTCAGTAATGTTCATAGTTAGACCAGCAATGGTAACCACACCATCTTTCCAAGACTCAGTAAATACCTTCATAGCTTCGTCTTTAAACCCATGTAAGTGCTCCATATACATGGTGAGGCCACCCTTTCTGAGTTTTTCCCAAACCTCCATCATGTTCTTCCATTTCATATAATCCTTTGGCTCCCTATGATTAAGCTCGCCACCCATGTTTTCAAAGAAATAAATAACAATAGTATCAGAGAACAAGCAAATGTAGATGATGAAAGAAGCTTTAAAATACATGCCAATAAACTCGTGTCTACTTTTAGTAATCTCAGGAAAGGCAACACTTTCCGTAATCATATTAACCAATTTAACAATTTGGTATCTTTTCATCATAACTTCTTGAGAAACTCCATATCCCCTCTTTTTTGGCTTTCAAATCAATAGTGAGATTGTTGCCATCATGCCAAGTCACAATGTCCTTCACCCTAACAACAAAATTGGCTAGCTTGTCATCCATATCGTTTGATTCTTGGAATACATGGGAAATGATGACATGCTTAAAGGATTTAATGATAATCTGGGCCTCCTCAATAATCACCTTAATTGACCATAATGGCTTCGTGATATTTTTTATGCAATTTAAGATATTCATTGAATCACCTTCGATCCACACATTCGAAGCCATGTCTTTTTTTATAATTTTAAGAGCTTGGAGAAGATCCATAGCCTCCATAATGTGATTGGTTTGCACCCAAATGGGAAGTGTCACGGTAGCAAGATAATTTTCCATGTCATCTCTTATGATCCCACCACAACCCTCTAGGCTCGAGTTACCCTTCGGCGCATCATCGAAATTGATTTTGATCCATCTCGAAGGGGGGGATAACCATATGGAATTCTCCAGTAGGATAGCAGAATTTTTTTTAGAGCCATCACCTTAATCTCCAGTAGTGAAATCTAGCTTCAAACAAGTCGAAGAGTTGTAGTTCTCCTTGAGGCTTCTCTTATTCTTTTAACAACCACCATCGGCAGTAGAGTAGTATTTCTAAAAATGTTGTCATTGCTTTCTCTCCATAATATCTAGATAACATGAGGTGCAATAAGATTCCACAATTACTTGTCCAAAGGGACCTCCACTTTTCTCCATTGGGTACTGAAATTCTCCATGTTGTTAGGAAAAATATAGTTGATCTTCCAGCACTGTAAGGTAAGACACCAGACTTCCCAAGAATATCTGCAGTCAATAGCCAAATGGAAGACTGATTCCTCTACCTCCTTGCAAAGAAAGAATCTATTGGTTAGAATCATACCACACTTATGGAGGTTGTCAATGGTAAGAATCTTTTTCTACAAAACTAGCCAAAAGAAAATATTAATTTTAGGAATTAATCTTTTATCCCAAGCTTGGGCCAAAAAGGGTGTGGTATTTGGCTGCTTCGATAAAAGCTCAGAGGAAAAGGCAATAGTAAAGATTATAGAAGGGAGGATTCCCCAAATTAGCTCATCAACTCTGGATGAATCAACTTTCCAGATCTTCAGGTCCAACAGCAGAGGCTTAAGGGTCTCATCAACTATTGAAAGATCAATCCATGATCTATTCCTCCAGTAATCCCTGACCCAAGAACCAAATTTTTGAATGCATGAATTAATGAAAGGTTGGAAGGCAGTAACAGAGCTCAGAGGAAAGTCTTTGAGCCAATAGTCATCCCAGAACTTAATTCTTTGGCCACTGCCCAAATACCATTTAGCCCCTTTAAAGTTCATATCCTTAACTTGTTGGATGCAATTCCAAATAAAGGAGCCCTGCACCTTCACTTTTGTCTTCATAAAATCATAGATGTGGGGAAAGGAATAGATATATTTGTTGTGGATAATATCATTCCAATCCTTCTTCTCCCCAAATATCCTCCAAATTTGTTTAGCCAAGAACACCTGATTGGTCACTCTTAAAGGAAGGGTACCCAACCCCCCACTTCTTAGGAGTGCAAAACATTTCCCAAGAAACCAGAGCCAGTATCTTTCTTTCTTCCACTCCAATCCACAAAAAATTCCTCTGGATTCTTTCAATAATGTCTGCATGTTTTATTGGGATCTTAAATAGGCTAAGAGCATAAATGGGGAGACTCTACAAAGAAGTCTTCAGGAGTTAGAGTTTACCAACTTGACTAAGTAGTGCTCCTTCCAACCAGCTAATTTCCTATTGAATATGTCCACAATTCCAATCCAGAAGGAGTCAGGAGGTTTGAGACCTAATAGAAGACTAAGATAGGTAGCTAGCATGGTATCAATTTTACATCTAATAATTATTGCAATTCTACTCTACCTATCCACTGGTGTATTCATAAATAACTAAGAGCTTTTATCCCAATTGACAATTTGAGGAGTACCCATAGTGTAATTGGATAGAGCTTGTTTGATATCCCTTGCCTCCAAAATGGATGAAGACCCCAGAATGACAGTGTCATCCACAAATTTCTCACAAGAGCACGGCCCAAAAGAAGAGGAAGGAATAATACCCTTGATGGAACCAATAAAAACTAATATCTGAAAATAGCAGCCAAGACACTCAGCCATAGTGGCAAAAAAGATAGGAGACAAAGGATCCCTTTGTCGAAGCCCCCTGGAAGGTTTAAAGAATCTAGAGGGGGATCCATTAACCATGATTGCATCTGTAGAGGTACTGATGAGATGTAAAATTAGTTTAAGAAGTTTATCACAAAAACCAAAGGATCTCAGCACATTGATCAACAAATACCAGTCCACCCGATCATAACCCTTTGAGAGATCAAGTTTCAATAGAAAACCAAAGTTGAGAGAAACTTGAGTGGAATGAATAAACTCATGAACCTTAATAATAGAGTCAAGGATCTGCCTGCCAAGAACAAAACCACTTCGCTAGGGAGAGATAATCTTCGGAAGAACTACCAACAATATAAGGGTGATAGCCTTGGAGAAAATCTTATACATTGAATTACACAGACTAATCGGTATGAAGGATTCCACCAAATCATCCTAGGCTTCTTAGGAATCAGAACAATAAAAGTAGCATTAATTTCTTTCAACAAATATCTAGAACCAAAGAATTCTTTAACATCATTACAAATGTCTCAGCCAATAATATGCCAAAATTTATGAAAAAAGAACATTGGGAACCCATCCGGGCCCAGGGACTTATCACCCTCAAAAGAAAAAATAGTAGTCTTGACTTCTTCTGAAGAAGGGATAGTAGAAAGAACCTTGTTGGTAGCTTCATCACCAATGGAAGGAATGGACTCAAGAAGTAAATCTTGATTCTCCAAGGAAAGAGTTGGGTTTTTAGATAAGAGAGAAGAGAAGAAATCAGTCATAACCAAAGAAATGTCCTTATCATCCTTACCTCCCCAGCCACCACCTTAAGTTTGGATATCCTATTAGAAGCTCTATGTTGGAAGCAAACATATGGAAGAATCTGGTATTCTTATCTCCAGCTTTAAGCCAAATTGATCTAGATCTCTGTATCCAGTACTCTTCCTCTTTGGAGATAATGTTGTGAGTCTTGGCTAGGATAATCTCCTCCTTATCCTTTAGATCTTGGGATATACCAGACTGTTGAATAGTCTCTTGAATATCATTAAGGTCCCTTTTTAGCATAAGCTTGGATTTAAAGATGTCACCAAAAGCATCCTTGCTCCAAGATTTGACATTGTGTTTTAAATTTTGGAGCTTTTTGACCACCATGAACATCACAATACCCTAAATATTAACATCCCACCAACCTTTGATCAATTGCTCAATATATGGGTGGTCAATCCATATTTTCTCAAATCTAAAAGGAAGATTGCCCTTAGAAACAATCAGATCAGCACTAAAAGAGATAAGGAAGTGGTCGGATCCAATCTTCATAAGTGAAGACAAAGAATAACTAAAGCTATTGAACCAGTAGCTAGAAATCAAGGCCCGATCCAACTGAACTTGGATAAGGTCCAATCCAATTCTTTTGTTCGACCAGGTATAATTTACCCCCTGAAGATCCAAATCAAAGATAGCTTGTCTATTGAAAAAGTACATGAGCTCAACTCTACCATCAAGTTGACTCTGACTATCCATGCCACCAAACTTCTCATTATCTTTCAAAGGACAGTTAAAATCACCTATAACCAACCAGGGAGAATTTTGGAAAAAAATTCTTTGGTTATCAACCCTTTTCCAAAACTGAGCCCTTCCGTCTTTAGAATTAGGGGCATAAATGTTAGTAGCCACCCATTCAAAGTCAGACTTAACATGAACAAAATTAATGCTTAGGTAGTTCAGGGTATCAACAATCAAAACCCCTCTAACATAATCCTGATTCCAAAAGACAACGACCCATCCCGAAGCCCCAATAGAGCTTGAGCCAACCACACCTCCATTTTTGAAAATTCTAATCTTCTCCACCTTATCTTTCACCATCTTATTTTCTTGAACAAAAATAATATCAAGTTTATGGTCTCTTACCAGATTCCTTAGAATGTCTTGCTTATGAGGGGCATTCATCCTTGTGATATTCCATGAAATGAATTTCATCTCTTAACCGGAGTACAAGCTCCCTGGATGGTCAACTGCTTGCCATCCGCAATATCTTTCTTACTTTATCTTTATCTAATCTCTTTGTTGGTGCTTCTTCCTTGAGTTTTTTCTAAGATCCAACATCCGCCTTAAAACCCTTAGATCCCATGTCGGCTTTTCTTCGGGTAAGGACACCCTTGGATCCTGGCGTAGAGAGCTTAATCTACTTTTTTTCTATTTCTTCCCCTTTTGAACAAACTAGGGGTCCCCATTCTAATATTCTAAGAGATCATCTCAGACAATAAGATCCTCATTGCCACTCCCTGACTGGGTATTAGCTACTGAAGAAAAATCATCGTCATCATATTTTTTAGGAATTTTGGGTGAAGAAAATTCCTCCAAAGTATCACTATCTTTAGAAGCTCCATACTGAGAGTCTTGAACTTTGGTTGAGTCACCCTGAATAGGAACCAACACTACCATAGGTACTGATTCATCAAGGGGGTTACCCACGCTGGGGATAGATCCCATAGGGGAACTAGCCAGAGAATCAGAAACATGAGAAACTGGTTCAACAAGTCCCCTTCCTCTAGGTCTGGGAGAGCATTAGAAACCTTCTCAGCTTCTTCCAGGATTGGGTCTTCCTTATTGTTACTGACACCATCTTCAACAAACTGAGATTTAACTTCCTTCCAGACTTTTCTGGTAGACTTTTGTGGTTTGGGATCAGGATCCACGGGCTTAGTAACCTTGAGGGTTTTCTTTGGAAAATGCTTGGCCCAGTGACCCATTTTATGAAAAATAAAACAAGCAAAAGGGAGAGACTCAAAAATCACTTCCTACTTCCACAAACCCAGTTTGGAGTTAATATCAATAACTAAAGGGAGATTTTCAAACTAGCCTTTAGGTCCAATAGCAGAGGCTTAAGGGCCTCATCAACTATTGAAAGATCAATCCATGATCTATTCCTCTAGTAGTCCCTGACCCAAGGGCCAAATCTTTGAATGCACAAATTAATGAAAGGTTGGAAGGTAGTAACAGAGCTCAGAGGAAAGTCTTTGAGCCAACAGTTGTCCCAGAACTTAATTCTTTGGCCACTGTCCAAATACCATTTATCCCCTTTAAAGGTCATCTCCTTAACTTGTTGGATGCAATTCCAAATAAAGGAGTCCTGCACCTTCACTTTCATCTTCATAAAATCATAGATATGGGGAAAGGAATAGAGATATCTATTATGGATAATATCATTCCACTCCTTCTTCTCCCCAAAATCCTCCAAATTTTTTTAGCCAAGAGCACCTGATTGGTCACTCTTAAAGGACAGATACCCAACCCCCTCACTTCTTAGGAGTGCAAAATGTTTCCCAAGAAACTAGAGCCAGTCTCTTTCTTTCTTCCACTCCAGTCCACAAAAAATTCCTTTGGATTCTTTCAATAATGTCTGCATGTTTTATTGGGATCTTAAATAGGCTAAGAGAATAAATGGGGAGACTCTACAAAGAAGTCTTCAGGAGTTGGAGTTTACCAGCTTGACTAAGTAGTGCTCCTTTCTAACTAGCTAATTTCCTATTGAATCTGTCCACAATTCCAGCCCAGAAGGAGTCAGGAGGTTTGAGACCTAACAAAAGACCAAGATAGGTAGCTGGCATGGTATCAATTTTACATCTAATAATTATTGCAATTCTATTCTACCTATCCACTGGTGTATTAAGAAAGAGCAGAGAGCTTTTATCCTAATTGACAATTTGATGAGTATCCACAGAGTAATTAGATAGAGCTTGTTTGATATCCCTTGCCTCCACAATGGATGAAGACCCCAGAATGACAGTGTCATCCAAAAATTTCTCATGAGAGCACGGCCCAAAAGCAGAGGAAGGAATAATACCCTTGATGGAACCAATAGAGACTAATCTTTGAAAATAGCAACCAAGACACTCAGTCATGGTGGCAAAAAGGATAGGAGACAAAGGATCCCCTTGTCGAAGCCCCCTGGAAGGTTTAAAGAATCTGGAGGGTGATCCATTAACCATGATTACAGCTGTAGAGGTACTGATGAGTTGTAAAATTAGTTTAAGAAGTTTATCACAAAAACCAAAGAATCTCAGCACCTTGATCAACAAATCCCAGTCCACCCGATCATAAGCCTTTGAGAGATCAAGTTTCAACAGAAACCAAAGTTGAGAGAAACTTGAGTGGAATGAATAAACTCATGAACCTTCATAATAGAGTCAAGGATCTACTTGCCAGGAACAAAACCACTTTGTTGGGGAGAGATAATCTTTAGAAGAACTGCCAGCAATCTAAGGGTGATAACCTTGGAGAAAATTTTATACACTAAATTACACAAACTAATCGGTCTAAAGGATTCCACCAAATCATCCCAGGCTTCTTAGGAATCAGGACAATAAAAGTAGCATTAATTTCTTTCAACAAAGATCTAGAACTAAAGAATTCTTTAACAACATTACAAATGTCTCGGCCAATAATATGCTAAAATTTATGAAAAAAGAACATTGGGAACCCATCCGAGCTCGGGGACTTATCACCCTCAAAAGAAAAAATAGTAGTCTTGACTTATTTTGAAGAAGGGATAGCAGAAAGAACCTTGTTGGTAGCTTCATTAACAATGGAAGGAATGGACTCATGAAGTAAATCTTGATTCTCCAAGGAAAGAGTGGGGTTTTTAGATAAGAGAGAAGAGAAGAAATTAGTCATAGCCAAAGAAATGTCCTTATCATCCCTTACCTCCCCAGTCGCCACCTTGAGTTTGGATATCCTATTAGAAGCTCTATGTTTGGAAGCAGACATATGGAAGAATCTGGTATTCTTGTCTCTAGCTTTAAGCCAGATTGATCTAGATCTCTGTATCCAGTACTCTTCCTCTTTTGAGATAATGTTGTGAGTTTTGGCTAGGATAATCTCCTCCTTATCCTTCAGATCTTGGGATAGACCAAACTGTTGAATAGTCTCTTGAATATCATTAAGGTCCCTTTTTAGCATAATCTTGGATTTAAAGATGTCACCAAAAGCATCCTTGCTCCAAGATTTGACATTGTGTTTTAAATTTTGGAGCTTTTTGACCACCCTAAACATCACGATACCCTAAATATTAACATCCCACCAACCTTTGATCAACTGCTCAATATCTGGGTGGTCAATCCACATTTTCTCAAATCTAAAAGGCAGATTGCCCTTAGAAATAATCAGATCAGCACTAAAAGAGATAGGGAAGTGGTCAGATCCAATCTTCATAAGTGAAGACAAAGAATAACTAAAGGTATTGAACCAGTAGCCATAAATCAAGGCCCGATCCAACTAAACTTAGATAAGGTCCAGTCCAATTCTTTTGTTCAACCAAGTATAATTTACCCCCTGTAGATCCAAATCAAATATAGCTTGTCTACTGACAAAGTACATGAGCTCGACTCTACCATCAAGTTGACTCTGACTATCCATGCCACAAAACTTCTCATTATCTTTCAAAGGACAGTTGAAATCACCTATAACCAACCAGGGAGAATTTTGGAAAAAAATTATTTGGTTATCAACCCTTTTCCAAAACTGAGTCCTTCCATCTTTAGAGTTAGGGGCATAAATGTTAGCAGCCACCCATTCAAAGTCAGACTTAACATGAACAAAATTAATGCTTAGTTATTTAAGGGTATCAACAATCAAAGCCCCTCTAACATAATTATGATTCCAAAAGACAACGACCCCTCCCAAAGCCCCAACAGAGCTTGAGCCAGCCACACCTTTATTTTTGAAAATTCTAATCTTCTCCACCTTATCTTTCACCCATCTTAGTTTCTTGAACAAAAATAATATTAGGTTTATGGTCTCTTACCATATTCCTTATAATGTCTTGATTATGAGGGGCATTCATCCCTGTGATATTCCATGAAATGAATTTCATTTCTTAACCGTAGTACAAGCTCCCTGGATAGTCAATTGCTTGCCATCCGCAATATCCTTCTTACTTTATCTTTCTCTAATCTCTTATTTGGTGCTTCTTCCTTGATTTTTTTTCTGAGATCCAACATCCACCTTAAAACCCTTAGATCCCATGTTGGCTTTGCTTCAGGTAAGGACACCCTTGGATCTTGGGGTAGAGAGCTTTAACTACTTTTTTTTTCTATTTCTTCCCCTTTTGAACAAACCAAGGGTCCCCATTCTGATATTCTAAGAGATCATCTCAAACAATAAGATCATCATTACCACTCCCTAAGTGGGTATTAGCTATTGAAGAAAAATCATTGTCATTAGATTTTTCAAGAATTTTGGGTGAAGAAAATTCCTCCAAAGCATCACTATCTTTCAAAGCTCCATACTGATAGTCTTGAACTTTGGTTGAGTCACCCTGAATAGGAACCAACACTACCATAGGTACTAATTCATCAAGGGGGTTACCCACACTGGGGACAGATCCCATAGGGGAACTAGCTAGAGAATCAGAAACATGAGAAACTAGTTCGACAAGTTCCCCTTCCTCTAGGTCTAGGAGAGCATTAGAAACCTTCTCAAATTCTTCCAGGATCGAGTCTTCCTTATTGTTAATGACACCATCTTCAACAGACTAAGATTTAACTTCCTTCCAAAATTGTTTGGTAGACTTTTGTGGTTTGGGATCAGGATCAACAAGCTTAGTAACCTTGAGGGTTTTCTTTGGACAATGCTTGGCCTAGTGACCCATTTTATGAAAAACAAAACAAGCAAAAGGGAGAGACTCAAAAATCACTTACTGCTTCCACAAACCTAGTTTGGAGTTAATATTAATAATGTAGTTTAGAGGAAATACCATTAGCTAAAACCAACATCTTGTTAAAATGACTTTTATTAGTTTGTTATGAACACTCTACTTTGTATCGATAATCACCAACCTCCATCACCTTGATTGTCTTTAAGAATTATAGTCCAATAGATGAGAGCTACAAATCAACTCCTTTATCACTTAAGGTGAAAGTATTATTTATTTTCCATTATGGTCCATCTATCCCTATTTTTAGCTTGGGTGTATTATCAAAAGTGTTATTTTTGTTAAATCTTGGTTGCAAAAAAATGAGTATCTCAAATTTTTATTTAATTTTAAGTGACAATGATAAATATTATTTCACATATTGCACATGAACCACTAAGTAAAAGTTTAGGTACCAAATCAAGGACTTCAATGGAGTCTCTAAGGTCCTTGAAGAGTTCAACCTACATGCAAATCATTTTCTAAAGGCATGCAAGAAAGAAGCATTTATGCTTTACATGAACCACTTTCCTTAGATTTTATGATGTAATTTATGAAGAAACAAAGTGGTAGAAGGAATATTGGGGAACTCAACCTAGACCAAGACTCAAATAATGGGCTTAGAGATTAAAAAAAATCTTAAGTGTAAGGAGAAATAAATGAAAACAAAATCAAATGTATGAGGGGCTATGTTCAAAAACCACCTTAATAAACTTAACACCTATTTCCTAAGTTTTGGCCTCTACCTCAAAACTTAGTATTTTAGGTTATTTCTCTGACTCTTTAAGTCCTTAGTCAAGTTATTATAATTTTATTCTAGTTTTGGAATAATCACCAGGATCCAACAACTAGTTTAGAACAAGTCATTTGAGCCTTTTTCTAGGCCATTAGAGTTTATATGTTGATCTAGAAGTCACTTTTGGATTTGATGTCTTTTTCGAACATAGTGATGTTTTTTAGTCCATGTTGAGTCTTTTTCTTTATTTTATTCTATTTATCTTATGAGGTTCCAATTTCATCCTTGGCCTTTATTTATCAATGCCTTATCTACTTTATTCTTCCACTAAATGTCTAAGTCCCATTTCAAAAGAAATTGTTGGAGTTCAATGTCAGTTCCAAAACTCCCATCTAAATCTAAAACTCAAAGTGGAATAGTATTTTACTTTGCAAAGGTGAACTATGAGGAAATGAAAGGTCATGAACTTCTCACTTAGTTTTTTAGGCTCTGGTCAAATTTCTAGAGCTCAAAGAGGAATTTAGACATCAAAATAAAAATTTATAAAAATAAAAACTAAGTGAGACATAGGAAAGGAAGATTCAAAAATACTTGTCAGAGCCCCATAATATTTTCTAAGTGTTCTTATGAAGTGTTTCAGGCCTGGCTAGTAGTTTTAGAACCTTTGTAAAAACTCAATTTTTAAAGTGGAAATATTTTTGAATTGAAGTTTCAAGGAACAGGTATGAAAAGTCTCATGAACAAGAACCATTCCAAAGTTTCCAACATAACCCAATTCGAGAAATGTTGAACATCCCATAAAGTGTATAAAATCTACTAGCCAGTTCTAGAACTAGTTTCATTTTTTGACACTTCATAAAAAAGGAAGATTTATAAAGTCACTAAGGGAAGAACAAATACCTTAACAGGTATTTCCAATTCAGGAGGTAGTGACAGGTTTGAGCATTGAATTCTTGAATAATTGACATTAATGACAAATCTTTAAGAGATTGAATTTCTCATTTTTTATATTCATTGTGATAAAAGTGTGTGGGAAGAAAGGATCTAGGGAATCAAAGTATTTTTATTAATGAGCATTATCAAACTAGTAAGTTTTCCCACTAAGCTTATTCAAATATATTATTAAGTTATTTATAGATAAAATTCTACACGCTATTAAATTTGAATAAATTAAATTGAATCCATGAAATTAAAATGTTTGGGATATGATACTTTTGATGGTATTGAGTTCTTCATTTCTAATATCAGACATTCAAAATTGGGGCATTTTGATTTGAATGAATTCTAGAGAAAAACAAAAGACCCTAATAGAATTGCTATCACTCAAAGGCTAGTAGAAAATGGGTTAATCAAATACATTGGGTTTCTTGTAGTTGTGCAATGTCTATACTTAATCATGGAGTGCATAAATAAGTATGATCCCAAAACTAGATAAATTAAAACACATGATGATCAAGTTTTTGTGACACTCTATAGGAAACAACTGCAAAATTTATTCCACCTTCCTAACAAGGATGTGTATGCTCACTATGACTTCCCATCATCATAATGTGAGTTTAACAATAAGAAATGTTTTTATATGAATGTGATTGCTAAAGAATAGTTCTCACTTCGAGTAATGGATAGTCCAAGTTTCCCAACATGACTTATCCTACCTTCATTAAAGGGGAGATCACATAAATAGTTGTCTTTTTTAATAGACTCTAGGGTAATGAGGAAGCCCTTGTAAAATCCTCATTTCTAGGCTCATGTGATTAGCTTATTTATATGACCTTCTTAGGCTAATCAGGATGTTGGAGAGGGTCGTGTGGCAGCGCCAATGGCCAATTTCCACCTTGGAGGTCTGTGATGTCATGATTTCTCTTTGTTTGAGTCAGATTGCCTGACAAGTACTATTTATAGTAAGTTCTTATTTTGGGTGATCGTCATGATTGCTATTTTTAGCAGAGTGTCTGTGCATTGGTATCAGTGGAGTTATGGATTCATTTGCAGAGTTTCCAATTTTAGGGACTTACTATTTTTAGTAAGTCTATTGTGGGTAGTTGCTATTTTTGGCAGTACAGTGGAGGCACAAGGTGTTGGGCTTCTTGAGCATTTAATAGAGTCTATTTGATGGACCTTTAATTATAAGTTGCTTATTAAGTTTATCTTGATAAATTAATTTATCATTTGTGCTATAATTTGAAGGTGTGTTGAAGAAGCCTTTTAAGTAAAAAGTGTATTCATGAAGCTTTAGCTTTTGGATTTATTAATTTAAAGTTATTAAATAAAGGATTCTAATTTGAAAGTGTGTGCCAAAAGCCTTTTAAGTGAAAAGTGTGTTGGAGAAGCCACACTTCTTTTATTATAAAAAGAGACTCTATGGAGAAATTATTCATTATTGGCTTTTCTTTTTATCATTTGGAGAAATTGTTGAAGGGTTTTTCAACTAGGGTTTGAGGACTAATTCCTCCCCTTTTCTGCACTTTGAATCACTAGAATTCAGTGGTGAATTGTGCTTTAATTATGATAAATTATTAATGATTTTTTGGATGCAAATTTGGTGTTGTTGTATACCAAATTTGAGGAGAATTATTTATTTCTTACTGCTACTAAGGTGTTTTTAATTCTGGTTTGATTTTCTTCAGAGGTTCATATTGATGCTAGAAGGCTATTATATCTTCTAGGTTGGCTACAAGTTGTTTAGCAAAGGTTGTAATAGATTCTAGAGGAGCTGCGTTATTAAATTCCATAAGGCTGTGATTTATTATTAGGAAGTTGTGAGCACTTCCTTGGTGGCTCTAATCACTACTTTGGAGTTTGATAATACTCTTTGGGTGCTGCGATAATTTTATGGAGGTTGCATCATATTTCTAACATGTCGTGAGGCACACTCATGAAGAAAGTCATTTTCATCACTAAAGGAGCCATTCCATATGAGTTGCGTTCAATACAAGGATGGTGGTAAAAGATACATTGGTTGTGTTTCATCCTACTATGGTTGTGTTTCATGTCCAGAATGTTGCAATTTGTTTAAGGTGCCATTATAGATTATGAATTGTTTATTGAACTTTGCAAGTAATTGAATTGGTTAAGTTAGTGAGATTTTGTGAATTAGAAATTAATTGTTGTTATTTTTAATCTTTATATTGAGAGAATTGTAAAAATTATATATGTTCAGAAAATACAAATTGAAAAATAGTTCAAATATACAAAAAAATTGAGTGTTCTAACAAAGCACCAGCCAGGCTCTTTACAATAGTATCAAAGCTTGCATCCCACCATCCTATGGGGTTTGGAATTCTTGACTTCCCATGATTAATTTGTGAGTAATCAACACTCTAGTTTTATTTCAGTAATGGATAAATATAGAAAAGCAGGTAAATATGGGAACCAGTCTAGTAGTGCATCATAGTATAGGAAATGATCAAGTGCCTTAGAAAATGAAATGGAGAAATTGAGGCAAACACAAGAAAGACTAAAAGACTAGCTTACAGATCCAGCTACTATTGACAGGGCAACTAGTTTCATGGTTTCCTTCTTTAGAATGTCTTCCCCACGAAGACTGGAGGAAGAGAAATAGGATGTTCTCGCATGTGAGACATCTCTAAATCTTCATGATGAGTTTTTAATAGCTACTCATCATTGTGGAGATGATCATGTTCTTAGTAGAATAGCCACTAGTCATGTTTGCACACATAATGTTGGAGACTTCTAACAGGGACATGTGGATGTGCCTATCTTGTTGACAGATAATGGTACTGATTTTCAACATCCTAAGCCTATTTTTGATGTTGTGGATAGGGTGAGAGTGGAGGATGTTATAGATACCACTATGGATTCTGACACCATAGATGATGGTGTTATCTCTGAGGACTGCAAGGAGTATATGAGCTTTCACAGCTCTGATGTTTATGATAGCATTCGCAGTGTGGATTTAGTGCAGGAGACAATAATATTTTCCTATATTGAAGATGTGAGCATGGAGCTACCCAATGATGACACCAATATGGGAGTGTTACAAATGAGTTAGGTGACATATGTTCATGCCACAATGTAGTTGATTCACGTGATGACATTGAGTCATGTATGCATCCAGGGATAGCAGAGGGGTTTCAAATAGATGATGTTGATACTAGCATCACGGATCACTCTGATGATGAGAGTGAGGATGATGTGTGCTATAGTGTTTCTTTTTTTTATATCAAATTTTGGGTGTGGACTTAGCATTGTCATCTATTGGTGGTGGGTTCCATGATCCTTTGTTACAGGGACTCATAGATGAGGATGGGGAAGCATATTAGTGGCAAGAGTTTGTTACAGCTAGCACTTCCATTTATAGAGATGAGGTTATCTCTTTGGTGACTCATGAGGATAATTATACCTACACTAATTCGTGCTTGATTTATCAGACCCTGGGGGAGGTCTCTAAGTTGTTAGTGAGTGAGGATGGGTTCCAGGATCAGGATTATCATGTGGTTGCAGAGTATGAGGCATCTGAGGATTGTGATGAGACAGATTCAACAATAGCTTCCTTAAGGGGAAGATGAGGATGAGTCTGATGTCAGTACTCAATTTGTAAATGTGTGCTCAAATGATAGTACATAGAGATACGGTGATCTTAAGGGTATTTTTTTGGATGCATCTTCCTTCCATAGTGTTGACCGTAGAGTTGAGATTGTACATAGGAGGCCTGTTGCACAGAGTCATCATGTGACTAGCCAGTTGAGAGTTGGTGAGAGAAATATTACTTCTACTATCGAGCATTTTGATGCCACCAGTCATCTGTTGGTTGTTTATGGCTAGGGTGCTCCTATGATGGATGAGAATAGTGGTGGTTACCCATCCTTGATAGAGATTAAATCCTTGTGTGAGGCTATCATTATTTTGAGATAATATTATTTAAAGTTGGTAGCGGATTGAGATCACCTAGTTGAGTGGGGGAGTATGACATACGAGGCACTGATGGGTAGAGAGGAGGAGGTGAGTGAGCTTACTCAAGAGCTCGTAATGACTTCTGAGGCTTTAGAGGGCACTCAATGGGCTCTTCAGGAGTCACAGTTATAGTTGGGAGAGGTGACTATGGAGTTGGAGCAGATTCAGTCTTTGCCAGCCATAGACCCAGTTCAGTTGCATATAGTGGTGGTTGGTGGTGAGTCAACTTCCACAGTTAGCAGTAATGGATGTGTTGGGCACATAGTTACATCCATCCTTGGTACAATTGCAGTAGTTATAGATGAGATGAGTACATCAATGGAGGATTGCAAAGAGCTTCTTGTTGTATCAGGCCCTCTAGTAGTAGGCACACTGACAGATGATGCGGAAAAGGTTGTTGAGAGTCCTGATGTGATAGTAGTGGATTCTTTAGAGAGTTGTGTGTTAGTTTCTAACACTACTCCCTCTTCATCATATGAATTGGGAAGGGTATCATCTAATTTGGAGACGAGATTTCATGGGGATTTGTTTCCTTCTACCAGAAGCATATATATTACTTCATCTCATATAGTTGAAAGAGATAGACAATTGGTAGTGCCACGGTTTCAAAAGGATCATTTTTAAGTTACAGGGGAGAAGTTTGATGCTTCTTCATATAATTTCTAGTGGCAAAAATCATTTATGGAGTATCTTCTTGAGATTCTAGAATTGCAGGAGGGACCATTTAGAGATTTTGAGGGTACTCCCATTTGGGGTTCTCGCGATATTCATTTGTTAGTGGGAAAGATTGTAGGTACCTTGACTATAATACTTCCCCACATAGATTTTGTGGTTGGGTTTGCTGAGAGGGTTTTCCAGGACCCTACCCAATCACTGATGGGCTTCTAAAAGGCCATCTTCTTTAGTACTTTTTATCTTTATTTCAAGCAGTTATTTTGCAAGAAGACATGAATTTATGGTTTTCAAGCATATGAACTTATAGTTTTTATATATATGTTATGTATATGTGAAGACATGGAATAGAAATGTGGATAGTTTAAAGACATGGTATTTTCTTGAATTCATGGACAAAAATGGTATAATGCAGTAGCTATACATGTTAATGAATGTTTCCTTGCCTAAGCTATGTTTTGGGTAGTCTTCCCCCTGTAGCCATGGGATTTGCAAGAGTGTTAATTAGAACTTTATACCATTTTTCCTAATGTTAATGATAAAGATATATATGTATATGGGAGGTTGTGTGCGCATTAATTGTTTTGCAGGTGTTTATCATGAGCATTCAAGAACTGACATAGTAGTGCTGGAATAGTCAAAGCTAGCCATAGATTGCAAGATGTTCGCAAGTGGAGAAAATCAATCGCTATTTCTGTTGCATGCAGCGCGTGGATTTAGTTCCCTCAACATGCTATATTCCTAGAGATTTATTCATGTTTAATGTTATTTCTGTTCTAAAACTTTACAAGTCTATAATTGATCCTCATTTATGAAGTGATCATAGATTTAGGAGGTAGTTGTAGTTTTCCTTCAAATAATCGACTGTTGTAACTCTTTAGGAGTTAGTCGAATGAATTGGTTTTTATAACATAACTATTGTGATACTATTTTCAATCAAGTGTAATCATTTTTTATGGATGAATAGAATGCTCAGTTTGAGTTTATATCTTTTATCTTGATTGTATTTCCCGTTCACTCATTCAAGGGAGCCCACTTGATGAGTGAATAGTTTTGTTAGTGTAGAATTCATTTTCTTGTTTATTTCTAAGTAAGATAGAACTTTGTTGTTCCTGCAGCTACTGATAACAGAATTGGTAGACTATTCCTACAGCACATGTGGTTAGAGTAATTCCTACCCGTAATTCCATGCTTTGTTAGAATAAGTTTATTTTCTAGTTTAGCATAGTTTTCCTGAAGCATAAGCATTTGAATTCTGTAGGATAGTGATAAGATTGAGAGATTTTGGAGCATATACTTTGTGAATGTCATTCCAAGTTTACGTCCCTGGTCAATAATTAAATGAGACTGAATAATTCAATTAGAAACCAATTAGGCTATCCAATCCTGAAATAGGTAGTCCATTGCTATGGGTTTCTGATACCATTATTTGGCCAAGCATTTTTGGGGCTGTTGTCGGGGATGGTGTTAATTCAAACTTATCTTTGTAGTTGCATTTTTAGTTCTGATAATATAGAGCTTAGTCTTAAGTAAGCATTTTTATGCATAGAAGGAGAGATCACCTTGGGAGATTTCTTCCTCATAATTCTCAGGAGGAACCATTTGATATTTTTAATCCTAAATTTGAAGAGCCCCAAAATGAGAGCGAAGAAGAAGAACCCTTTGAAAATCCATTTGTTGATGCTCATGAACACATATCATCTTCATCCTCTAAAGAATCACTGCATTTGAATGACCTCTTTGCTGAGCCTGAATACAAAGACAACCCACTTGCTCTTATTATCTTTTAGCCACCACCACCAGGTCCTCCTCCAAGAATGGCGCAACCCACCTTTCCTTTTCCTATCCCTCCTCAGCAAGGTAATCAAAACTTGAAGAACATACCTTCTGCTGCACTTCCCAAATTCTATGGCCTTATTACAGAAGATCCTGAGATCTTTCTCTTTGAGTTTGACATACTTTGTAGGAGTTATCACTACACAACTAATGCCCACAAGCTGAAGTTATTTCCCTCTACTTTAAAGAAAGTTTCTCTAAGATGGTTTATGGGGTTGGGCGTCAATGTTGTAGCAGATTGGAATGCAATGAGAAATCTTTTTCTTTCAAAGTATAAAGAATACTTTAGGGGTCGAGATTTGAAAGGTGATGACATTTTCAAAATGTCCTAGAAGGAAGATGAAATCTTGGAGGATTATGTTTCAAGGTTCATGTTCAACCTGCAGCGTAAGACATAACACCAGCTGAATGAGGAATCTCAGAAATGCATTTTCTTAAAGGGTGTGAATGACAGAAGCATTGAGGCTCTAGACCTGATGGTAGGAGGAGATATTACATAGAAAAAATGGGCTGACATAAAGAATATATGTCTAAATTATTCAAGGGCCATTGTGAAGAAAGGTAGGGGACTTAGGGAGTTACCACATAAGTCCAATGGTGGTTTGGGAGTATCCAAGATGGAGCTATCCAATCTACTGTCTGACTTCAAGCAGGACATCATTAATGATGTCACCACTCAGCTAGATAGTATGTAGGTGAGAAGGAAGAAGGAAGAGGTAGATGCTTTGCTGGCCAAATTCTACTCTCATTGCAGAGAAAAGAAAAGAAATTTTAGATGCAAGATAGTTGCATCTGTGGACATTAATCCAATGCCCACTGAGTTTAAAGCCATAGATGAGGAGAATGGAGAAGTTTTTTATGTTTCTCAAAGGCGTCCATGGGCTCAGAGACAAGGTATGCCTCTAGACCCATTGAATAATTTTGGTTATAATAATAATAGTAGTCAATGACCAAACCATAACCCCCAAAATTCTACCTCTCAAGGCTAGAATTGGAATTATAATTGGTCTAACCAACAACCACACTATAATCAAGCCTATCGGTAATAACAACCATTTAACCCATACCAACAGCAATTTAACTCATATCAATAGCCACAACAGAGTAACCAATGGCCACCTCATGGTAACTAGCAGCAACAACCTCAGTGGGGACCCAACCCACCTAGTCAACAACAAGCTCTTATGTCTCCACCTCAATAGCAAGCTATTATGCCTCCACTTCCTATAGCCAATAGTAACCCTCAAAAGCCAACTCAACTTCCTGCACAGCCAACTCCAAATCCTAATAACAAGCAACAAGCTTACTCCTTGCAAGTAAATAATTTCCATCTTAGATCAGGAACTACGCTACATACACCTAAGGAGCCTATAATAACTAAAGTTGTTGATGCTAAGGACATACCCATGAACCAACCTACTAATGTTCCACCTATTCCTCAATCTACACCAGTGCTCAAAAATCCTCCTTATCCACAAAGATTGGCCCAGTCAACTCCCCAAAAAGAAAATCCTATAGTAGTTGATTTACTTAATCAACTTAAGCAAATGACAATGAAAATTCCTTTGTTGGATGCCCTTAAAGAATTTCCAATCTATACCAAGGCAATAAAAGAAGCCTGTATTAAGAAGCCTGGAAGGAAGAAAAAAGACCCTAACACTGTCCATGTTTTAGGACAACTCTCTAATCTCATGCTAAGAAAAGTCTTAATGCCCAAGTATTCTAATCCTGGGAGTCCATTAGTCACCATTCATATTAATGGTATCCAAATTCAGAATGTCTTGATTGACCTAGAAGCATCAATCAATGTAATGACTAGAGAAGTCTTGTTGAGGCTTAGCATAATTGGTTTGTGAGATACACCTACAATACTGCAATTAGTTGATAATTCTACTGTCAAGCCAGATGGCATGGTTGAATATATTGTTGTCACATTGGATTTTTTAGACTACCCTTCAGATTTCATAGTCCTATCACCCAAAGCCACCCTAGGAGGATATCCATTAATCTTAGGACATCCTTGGTTAGCCACAACCGATGCTTGCATTGCATGTCAATCAGGAAAAATGACCATATCAGATGGGATAAATACCAAGAAGCTAAATCTATATTCTCTAGCAAAACCCCAAGTAGAAATTGACCAAGTTGTCTGGCCAGATTTAGGGGATGTTTCCCTTGAAGCAAACTCAGTGCAAAAACTCATAGTCATTGAGAGGAATCCATTCATGGTGTCACAAGAAGAAGATGTTATACTCGTAGCAATCCTTACCAACCAATATGGTTATGAGGAATCTTCTTGTGATGTCCCTAATTGCTCCCTTCAAATAATAATACCCAGCAAAACTTCACCTCAATCTCATGTAGCATTTGATTATCTCCACACCCTGTTGCCCCATGAAATAAAGTCTCCATCAATGGCAGAAATATTGATGCTGGACAAGGTCAAAAAAGTTGAAATTGCCTTAGGGAAGGAGTTGAATGTTAATAAAAATCTCATTGAATCTTAGATGTCCAGTCTTCTCAAGCTTTTCCAAGAAAGTCAGCAAGCCTTTGCATGGGACTATACTGATATGAAAGGGTTAGACCCTAAACTTTGCACCCACAAAATCTATTTAGGTCCTGAGTGCAAGCCAGTGAGACAATCCAAAAGGAGAATTAATCCCACTTTGAGAGATATAGTGAAGAATGAGTTGCAGAAGCTTCTTAGTGCTGGTTTCATTTATCCTATTTCTGACAGCCAATGGGTTTCTCCTCTAGTAATTGTTCCAAAAAAAGGGGGTAAGTAGAGAGTTTGTGTGGACTATAGGAAGCTTAATAAAGCCACTAAAAAGGATCACTTTCCACTACCTTTCATTGACCAAGTGCTTGATAATCTTGCTGGTAAAAAGTATTTTTCATTTCTAGATGGCTTTAGTGGATATAACCAAATACAAATCTCACCAGAAGACCAGGATAAGACAATGTTCACCTATTCATTGGGAACATTTTCTTATTCAGTCCTACCATTTGGATTATGCAACTCACCTGCTACCTTCCAGAGAGTAGTGCTGGGTATTTTCTCTGACATTGTTGTTTATTGTGTTGAAATTTATATGGATAAATTCACTACTCATGGAACCACATTTGAGGAAGAAAAATCTAACTTGGAGAAGGTTCTTAAGAGATGTTAGGAATATAACCTCTCCCTTAATAGTGAGAAGTGTTACATGATGATGGAGGAGGGAGTTGTCTTGGGACACTACCTCTCATCTTTTGGAATTCAGGTTGACCCTGCAAAAATTGTAGTTATTAGTACACTACCCACACTGGTTAAGCAAAAAGATGTCAGGATTTTCCTTGGCCATGCTGGTTACTACAGAAGATTCATAAAGGATTTTAGCTAGCTTACAGCCCCTTTGTACAACTTGTTGAAAAAGGAAGCCGAGTTTGAATGGACAGAATACTTTGAGGCATCATTTCAGTAATTGAAAGATGTTTTGAAAAAAAACACCTATTCTCAGAGGACCTGATTGGAAGCTATCATTTCACATCCACACTGATGCCTCTAACTATGCCATTGGAGTAGTCCTTGGCTAGAAGGAAGGTATTGTTGAACATGATATTTACTATATTAGTAAAAACTTGCAAGGTGCTGAGTTGAATTATACTGTTACTGAAAAAGAGTTGTTAGCAGTCGTCTATGCACTAAACAAATTTAGGCACTACATCACAAGTTATGAAGTATTTGTTTACACTAACCATTAAGTTATCAAATACTTAATGAATAAACCTGCCATTAGTGGTAGATTAGAATGTTGGTTACTCCTCATGCAGGAATTTGATGTGAAGATAATAGACAAACCAAGCAAGGCTAATGTGGTGGCCAATTTCTTATCTAGATTACAAGTTCCAGATGATCCTGCAGCAATTGATGATAACTTCCCAGATGAGAACCTATTTTCTATAGATTCCTTTAATCCATGGTATGCAGACATAGCCAACTACCTTTCTATAGGAAGAACATTGCCTCACTTCTCTCCTAAGTAGCACCGACTTCTGGTTGAGAAGAGTTTTAACTTCTCATGGATCTCAAGATTCATGTTCTATACAGGTCCAGACCAAGTCACCTGAAGATGTGTTCATGAGGACAAAACCTTTGACGTTTTGCGAGCATGTCACGATGAGTCATGTGGTGGACATTTTGCAACAAAGAGGATAACCTACAAAATTTTGACAACTAGATACTACTAGCCTAATTTACATAAAGACGCAACAAAGAATACCAGGCATTATGATAGGTGTCAGCATATGGGGCGCCCAACAAAATTTGATGAAATGCCCTTGTAACCTCAGGTAGTGGTTAGGCCATTTAACAAGTGGGTATTGACTTTGTTGGCCCCATTGAACCCTCCTTTCATGGGAAGTTGTACATCTTAGTATGTACTAACTATGCCACAAAGTGGGTCGAAGCAAAAGCCATGAGGCATGCTAGGGATCACAAAGTTGTTGAATTCCTATATGAATGCATATTCACTAGATTTGGAGTACCAAGGGAGATAGTCATAGATCAAGGAGAATAGTTCACCTCCAATCTTATCATAGAATTGATGTAGGAATACATGGTGTGCCATGGTAAATCTTCACCATATCACTCCTAGGCCAATGGCTAGGAAGAGATAACTAATCAGGAGATAGAATCCATTTTAACCAAGACAGTTGTTGTTCACAAAAAGGACTGGGCTACCTGTCTTCCAAAAGCCATTTGGGCCTACCGTACCACATGGAAAAGCACAACTGGGTTTACCTCTTTTGAGCTGGTGTATGGAAAATCAGCATCCATGCCTATTGAGTTTTAGTATAAAACACTCAGAATGACCCTGGACTTGGACATTTATCTCACTAAAGCCCAAGAGGACCAATTATTACAATTGAATGGGTTACATGAATACAAGAAATATGCACTCCATAATACCGAGCTCATCCAGCAACATGGAAAAAAATGGCATGACAAGTTCATCTACGACAAGAAATTTTCTGTAGGTGATCGGGCACTGTTGTATGACTCCCGATACCAGCACACGCTAGGAAAATTTCAAACCAGGTGGCTTGGACCCTATGAGATAATCTTAGTATTTGATAATGGAGCAGTTCAAATTTCCACCATTGACCCTGTATGGTTCAAGCTACTTGTCAACGGGCATTGACTCAAACTTTACAACAAGCCTGTCAATCATGAGGAGTTCCTGTAGCAATTCCAGAGTACCACAGAGACACTTGATCCTGTAGCCGAAGCATCTTGGTCTCCTACCCAACAATCTTCTAATTCTTGATTCCATTCAAGAAATTCATAATAAACATTTCACATTTTGTGGAATTATTTCTCCATAGTAAATTTCATCTCATCTTCTCTCTCCACCACCCATCCATTCTATCCCATCACTTCATCACTACAGGTGACATTATTTTTCAGAACGCTCTTCTTGCAATGCTTCTAGGTTCGTGTCACATACCCTTGTACATATTTTATTTTATTCATTAATTTTTAGGAATGTGTGTCATTTTAATTCTCTACTCTTGCATAACCTGGCTTAGTGGGACCCAAGCCATTACTTAGTTGGGGGGGGGGGAATATTCTATTTTCAAAATTTTCTTGTAAACATCATGTTCTTATCTTTTAAAGATGACTGTCATCATGTGCTTGTTGATCTGTCCTTCCGTGATTGCATCATCACATCTATAATGAAATTAAAGACATTAAAAGCTAAAAGATTAACTTCTAATGATGTGTCTGCGTCGTGTTTGGGGTGGTAGCCCTTGGCATGAGTGAATTATTATGAGATTTGATGCAAGCAAAGATATCATTAGATTTCATGCAAAACTCTTTAATTTTGTGAAGTAAGTAACATTTGGTATGCCACCTTTTTCGTCTGCAACATCCTAACACTTTGAATTCTATGATTGACCATTGTTGAGCTCTGAGAAAATACTAGTTTCTGCAAAATTTAAATTTTTTGGTCATAATAATGGGAGGAGATCTTCAAAGGCATGAGCCAGTGGATTGCAGGGTTTTGTTGGGTGACACATTCAATTGTGAAATGTTCAAAAGGAGAAGATGGCTGGACTACTGCTTGAGTCTTAAGGGGTTCGATGAAGAAGTTTCTCTACAATTTCTAAGCACTTTGAAGGATGGATTTGTAGTGGTCAAGGGATTAAAAATTGAATTTACAGAGGATATCGTGGCTGAGGTGACTGGTTTATCTCAGGAAGGAAAACAATGGGCAAAGGACCTCGACCTACGTTCAGCTAGGGCTCAGTTCACTTTGCACGATGACCCCCAACTAGACGTAGATAGGAAGTAAGGCACTCCTAGACTATCTTTGCCCATGGAATTCATTCAACCAGCTACATTCATCATCCAGTACTTCACCTGTGAAGGGTGTTACAAGTATTTGCATGGCCTACATTTCAAAATTTTGAGTCATCTTCAGCATGGCAATAGACTAGTAAATCTTCCTAGTTTCCTATTTAATATTGTGAAAAAATAAGCGTTCTTAGTTCAGTCAAGAAAATACTAGTCTATTTCGCATCATTGTTTGATAAAGTTAATTGTAGAGAGAGTTAAATAGACAATTGATTGGGACATGGGAAGAATTTTTGCAAATGAATGAGGTAGAACCTAGGGTGGTTGGCCCTAGAGGCTAGGGTGTTGGGAGGAGAGAAAAAACATCCATTGGGGTTTGCAAAATCATCCAAAGGATAGAACATATTCTTGAAGCTTCCCCTTCCATTTCTAGACCGCCCAGGAAAAGAACTCGCAATGTAGGTGCCTCCACTTCCAAGAGAAAGTGAAATAAAAGCAAAGAAACTGCCAATACCCTTGAAACACCACCGTCTATAAGGACCAGGTCCTCATCTAGGAGGGATAAGGGTAAAACTAAAGAGACAAAAGAGGAAATATCATAACAACAACCTAGTAGTAATAATGATAATCCTAAAGAAACCCTACATTCTCATGTTGAAGAAACCCTAGAAAATCCTCCTAAAGTAGCTATGGAGGAAATGACCACTAGCAGAAGGAAATGAAAGAGTCCTTCGTGCTCGTCCACATTCCCCAGAAGGAGAAGTGTAAGGCTTTTTTAAAAGGCTGATGAGGCTTCTGTTCCAATTGTTGAGGTCCTCTTCAGAGGAAATGTTGCAACAAAATGTAGCCAATGACACTGAATTCAACAACTAGAGTCCACAAATAAAATTTAACCCTAGTGTTAACTATATACTTATTGACAATGATGAGGATTCTGAGGATGTTGAAGAGTTTGTAAATAACTCTGTTAGACAAGACATTCGTAGTGTTTCTGAGGACTCCTCTTCTAAAGAGTACCAAAAATTTGGGAAAGATATTGTTGAAGAAGTGTCAAAACAAATTAATCAAGATGGATTAGAGATGCTGGCTAAAGTAGCAACTGAGTCTAGTGAGGAGGGTAATGTAGTGAAAACTCTTGTTCTTTGGAAAGGAGAATCCTCTATGCCAAAAAGCACAGTAATAACCCCTCACTTGGCATCTGATTGGGTAGATGCTCTCAATCAAGGGCCCTTACCACCACCAGATTTGTCTACACCCCTGGTTGCAGGGATAAATTTATATCAACAATTGTTGTGGGAAAAGGCATAGTGGAAATTAGAAAAAGAAAAACTGAAGCATGTCATTGATGAGCAAGGCCATCAGATAGAGTAGAAATCAAATCAAATTGAGGTATTGAAGAGGATTGATCAAATTACAAGATTGATTCCAAAGCTCATGGAATGTAGATCACTGTCTCCAGTGTATGCATTGTTCCTTAAGGAACAACTTGTTAATTTCAAATTGACAATAATTATAGAAGGACTCGGCCCCTCTCTCTCAAATCCCCATGAATTCTATGATGCATTCCAGTCTGCTCCAATGACTCTAAAAAATTTATTGTGTGAGCTATACCTGCATAACTTAGCAGTCTCAGATGATATAGAGTGGAACTCACTCCTCTATGTAGAATATGTGCAGTTGAAGGCAGTTATGTCATGGATGCAAAACAAAATCAATAGAGAACACCAAGCTACACCTTATAGAAATAATGAGATGATAGCTCCCTTGCTTATGAGGCCTAAAGTTCAACACTCTAGGTAGACATATCTAGATTGGCTTTCTGTTACAGCGAAGGCAAGTAGAGCTAGCAAAATATATCCATTGAGAGAGCAAGCTTTTATAGATTGGGACCAACATTCATCTCACGATATTACAGCAGCAATCAGTGCCTCAAGACAAAGATGGATATGGATGTCACATGATTTTAAGACAAGGGAACCTCACTCTCCATAGAATTTAACCCTTGCTACTAGAAGAGTTCCATGGTACATCATATTGGGAAGGACTCTCCTCAATTGTTGGTTTCCATTAAAGTTTTAGCCTCCTGTACTCCTGCAGCCATTGCTAGAAATGAATGACAGTGCAACGGATCATGATATGTCTATATAAGTTCAGCGATGGGAAAGGCTCAGGGAAAATCATGGGTATTTTGATTATGTTAACAATGAGTTTGGGGAAAAGACAGCTAGTGACTTGAGACTTCGTGCCAAGATCCAAAATTCCATAGTTGTTGGGGACCAACAATAGTGCAGTAGGGGGGAATGATGGGCTTCTAAAAGGCCATCTTCTTTAGTACTTTTTATCTTTATTTCAAGCAGTTATTTTGCAAGCAGACATGAATTTATGGTTTTCAAGCATATGAACTTATAGTTTTTATATATATGTTATGTATATCTGAAGACATGGAATAGAAATGTGGATAGTTTAAAGACATGGTATTTTCTTGAATTCATGGACAAAATGGTATAATGCACTAGCTATACATGTTAATGAATGTTTCCTTGCCTAAGCTATGTTTTGGGTAGTCTTCCCCCTGGAGCCATGGGATTTGCAAGAGTGTTAATTAGAACTTTATACCATTTTCCTAATGTTAATGATAAATATATATATGTATATGAGAGGTTGTGTGTGCATTGATCATTTTGTAGGTGTTTACCGTGAGCATTCAAGAACCGACATAGTGGCACTGGAATAGTCAAAGCCAATTGTGGATTGCAAGATGTTCGCAAGTGGAGCAAATCAATCGCTATTTCCACTAGTAGAATTTGGGAAATAAATGACCAGGTGACTAAAACTTTTAGTCACGTGACTAAAATTGATCATGTTCTACCATTTTTTAGTCACGTGACTAAACTGATCATGTTCTACAAATATAAATGACTAAATAAATGACCAGTTTGGTCATCAGGTAAAATCACAACTAAAATGAATAAATAAATGACTAAATAATTAGTTATCCTAATAAAAATGACTAAATGAATGATTAATACTCCTTTACACATTAACATTTGATAATATCATATACTTATATCTTAGAAGTTGCATTTCACCAATAATGTGTGTTCCCCAATAGACTTATTGTCCGAACATTCTTCCAGCCACTATTTGCCAATATCTCTAAATGGTAACTATATTTAAAACTCATCTATGTGTTTTGAGATTAGAATTTATATAGATGAGGTGCATATAATTCATAGACATTATCAAGGTTTTTTAAAGTATTATTTGTGGTAGTAGATTGGTTACTATACTGTGGTAGCTATCAAGAGGGGAAGCATTTAAATCTCTCCAGGGTACTTCAATTAACAATTAAAATTATGTATCATACATATGACATCTTATTTGTTGACATCTCCCACCTTTTTTTCCAAGGGGTCCAAAACAATCCAAAAAAGGTGATCTTTATGGACGTGCAAAAGGGATACCCATACTAGTGCGCTCATGTGACATTATATGATTGATCTCTTTTTAGAAATTTAAACAATACATCTCATTCAATTATAAATAGTCATTATTAACAATAAAAACTACTATTACAATATACTTAAATACTAAATTCTTTATCTTATATTTTTTTAATTTAAATAAGAATTTCACATACAAAATTCTTGCCCAACTTTAGCTCAATTGCAAATCAAATAATACGAAATGACTTCCATCTATAAAGAATAAAACAATCCAAGTAGATAAACCCTACAACTACCTCCCAACAAAAAAATCATCCAACCAAAAAAGAAGCGGGAAAGATATCAAGAAGTTGGAAAGAATGGAGGCATTTTTTAGATAGGTGATGCATGTTCTGACGAGACTCTCATGGGCCTTTGCGAGGGGTATTGAAGCCTCTGCAGGAATAGACATTTTCAATGAATCACTTGGTGTGAAGCTACATAGGGAAAGATCATGGGATGAGGGGGTTTCCTTTCAAGTTTTTACAACCCCACTCTTTGAACTCTTTCGGGTAAGCTTTTATGTTACTGATTCATATTTAGGCATTTTCTATTCTTTTATTTCAAAATATTAGAATGACATAGTTAATGGAATTTTGTATGTTTGTTCCTTTTTTATTTCACAAGGTAAGAGAGTGATGATATTAGGGCTTCCAATATTTTGACTCTGTAGTTTATTTTCTCAGCTTGCTTGTAATTACAGGTAAAGGTAAGTGGTACGACAGGGTATGTACCACAAACATCATGGATACAAAATGGGACAATAGAAGAAACCATTTTATTTGGACTGCCCATGAACATTTCTAAGTACCAGAACGTCATCTAGGTGTGTGCATTGGAAAAGGATTTAGAAATGATGGAATTTGGAGACTAGACTGAAATTGGGGAGCGAGGGATTAATCTTAGTGGTGAGCAAAAATAATGGATTCAGCTGGCAAGAGTTGTCTATTAGGACACAAACATTTATCTTCTGGACGATGTTTTCAGTGTTGTGGATGCTCACACTAGCTCTGAAATTTACAAGGTACAAGAGTTCTATTTTCACTGATCTCTGTTTACTCATAATGCTCATTGATTTGTTATATTGAGTTATTTATTTGAAGAGCATTTTGCTTTACGCATCTCTTGTATTTTAGGGCTTCCAATTTGACAATGTTGATATCTATTTATTGGAGCTTTAATTTTTCTAATTATTCATCTTGTAGGAATATGTCAGGGGTGCTCTTGGTCAAAAGATAATTTTACTGGTTACTCACCAAGTAGACTTCTTGTGTGCAAAAGACCTTATTTTGGTATGTATGAACAATATCTTGTTATTTATTCAAGCATCAAATATATAAGGGTTCCTCTGATTTTCCAGTGACATTATAATTGTAGTTTGATATGCAGATGTTGATCCCATAGTATCCTCGTGTGCTACAACTAGTGCTTCAAAATCTATCCCTATCCCCATAAGCTCGTTATACTTTCCTGATTGCACTATCATGCCATCTCTCATTACCTGTTAGTATCCAATGTGGACAGTTTTAATTTATTTCTAAAGAAAAATTCATATCATTGTGCTTGTGGTCTTTGATTTTGTGCTCCATTAGCATCATACTTTCAATCATTCTAATATGATTGATAGTGCTATTGCTTTTGGGAAAGCTTGATTGTCATTTTTGCTAAATTGGAGAAGGAAGTTTTTTGTATGTCCACATTCCTAGTGTAAACGGATGCAAGAAAGCCCATGTATTGGAATTAATCTCTTTAACAGGTACCACCACAACTAAGCCTGTTTCTACATAAGGCTGCGTAAAATCCACAATCTTCGTTCGATTTGTCACAATTGAAACATCTCCAACAACTGTGTCAAAATTCTGCAAGGGTCCATTTATAAATAGCCTAACTGAAGTAGCGTGCATATATTTACACTGAGATCATATGGCTTATTCTTCATTATTGTGCAAGAATAATGGTGGGATCAACATCAAGGAAACAAACTTTGATACCAAAATATAGGGAAAAGTATGTAAATGATACAAAATTTATGGTAGATACCAACCTTTAAGGCAACCTGCTTCACAAGCTCATCATAACTAGGTGTAGCATTTCTTGTTCCATAAGATGTAAATGTGTATTGAATGGCATAAGGAAGCAAGTTCACCGCAGCCATAAACACATCAATACAAAATCCTTTTGGTATGTCGCTATAATTTACTGTGGAAACAAATTCTTTAAAACCTACTTTTTGGGGCACACCGATCACAAGTTCCTTGCCATTGTTTGGAAATGTCCAGCCTCGTGGCACTAGTTTGCTTTCACCAGGCCATATGATATCATGAAGTTTTGGTTCTACATGAGCTTGGTTATGGTTGATGGTAGTTGGATATTCTGGTGGTGTAACTGAGAGGACTATTATCTGACCAGTAATTGATGGTGCGAAATCCTGTACCAGCAATATTAATAATCTCAAAAGTAGAGCCCATCAGATCCCTATTTTTATCTAGTTGCACAGGACCTGAAACACCACTAAAATTAGTTTCTAACATTATCTTACGCAACTAGGCTCCTTCTTTGAAGACCTTCAAAGCTGCTAGTTCTGAATTGTTTCCACTCTTATTTGATAGCGTGTTCTATTTTGCAAAAGAGAAATTTCCTCCCTGATTTAGAAAGGTGTCGATAGAGTGGGCAATCATCAATATACTGTCATAAGCATACAACCCAAACACATTTAAAGAAACATCTATAATGTGAGTTGTCTGTAACCTTTTCCACACTCTTGTAAATTCATTGTGTTCTTCTGAATATGGAATTTGTCATTGCAGGCCAATCATCCCTTGAAGTGATTTCATGTCATCTGTTGCAAGTATAGTTGAATCTAGAACAGAGGATAGCCAATCTGTGACTATCCAAACATATCCACTACTCAACATCCCCATTTCCTTAACTTTAGAGAAAATATTAACACTAGCATCTGAATTCATGTGGACTACAAAAACCCGTGTGATGCAAGCACATCCGGGAACTCTGATCATTTCATAGATCCGGGATTCTATAGCCATTTTAAATGGTTATTTTTAATAATGTAATGGTTGGGTAGAGTCTTAATATTTTTAATGGTTATTAATTGGGTAGATGTAAGCATTTTGATTTAATAAATATAAGGTTTGTGTAATCGTGAAGTTGACAACTATGTTGTCAACTCCACGATAGTTTACTAGTTTAGCTAATATGCTTACTTTAATCAGTCATGAAGAACCGTTAGAGGAATTAGTATGTTAAAGAGTTTTTATGTTAGAGAGTCAATTATCGGATGGTGTTCAGTTGTAAAAGTTCTTTACTTATGCATTTCAAGAACCTGAAAATGGAGAGTAGAGTAGTAGAGTAGAATAGAATGTTTAGTATCAACGAAGAGAAAGAAACAATGTAACAGGAATAGAATAGTGAAAAGAATGATTTAATTTCCTGTTAAAATCTCTACATCACCACACCTCTACTAAATCCAATTTCGCTAATATATTACCCATCTCACTCTGGTTGACATCAGGAAGCATAGCTGCCTTATTAGTAATTTTAGCTTCCACATTTCCAAGAGCATCCCCTAATATAGAAACTCCATTTCTGCCATAGTCATCATCTACGTACACTGCTACAACTTCTCTCCATCCATAATAACCCACTAAAGCAACAATTGCAGACATTTGAGAAGAATCACTGTGAGCCATCCTGATAAAATATGGGTACTCAAGTGATGTAAGAGTGGGATCAGTAGCTGCAAAGGACAAAAGTAGTATTTGGAGTTCCTTTGCCAAATGTGAAACAATGTGAGCAAGCCCAGATGATTGTGGACCTATTATTGCCATGACATCTTTCTTCAACAATTCCAAAGCTACACAAAGAAAAATAATTGTAATGAAAACATCATAAAATATGATGTTCAATTATACAACTTCTCTAGAGTACAAATCATTTGGTGACATGTCATGTTAAATGGCATTAGGATAGGTGTCAATAGAGGAATACTTGAGAGCATCATAAATTAATTTGGAACCCAAAACTACCACACACATCACAGGCTTTTAGAGCTCCATTAATGCAATTATTGGGAATTTAATGAAAAATAGTTAAAACAAATGCAATGGTCAAAATCCAACAATTGAAACTATCTTCTTGTGAATGCATAATATTGAAAAACTGTTATGGACTCAAGCAATTGCTAGTGTACAGAATTCTCACAATTCATTGTTTACAGTATGTATTGGAAGAGCATGGAATTGCCAATACTCTGTTTCCTTGCCGAAGTCTGGGTCTATGAGTTTCTTGAACCCATCTCTGACAACTTTATTTACCCACAACTAAGAAAGTTGATTGAATTGTGTTATTTAATTATAGTTTGTTCAAACAAATGGAGCCCAGAGAGAGAGAGAGATCCAATTTGCAATTTTGGAGCTGATTGTAAAGTCAAATTTCAAAACAAATGCATCTCAGATCTTGCCTAGCAAAACAACAATGTTGGCTAGCATGGAATCATCCCATGGTGGAAGCAAAAGAGCTAACCACTCAAACAACCACCAAAATCTGCTATACATTTAGAAAATAAAACTATGTGAACTTCAACTATTTTGAAATACTGTAAACTACCAATAAAGCGGACATTAAAAGAATAACCCTGAAAATTTAATTTTTTGACCTACTGTTGTGCTTGCGAAAACACTGCAATTAGAGTCCATCATACTAAGCCCCAGCTTTGTCCCACCAAGTACATTATAATCTCTGTTCACACTTCACAATATTCACTTTCAAGCACAACCTTATGAATCAGCACCAAAGGCCAGTAAAGGAACATCAAGTTCCTTTACAACCAATGATTCAAATTTGTAGATGAACCAATGAATCAGCACCGAAGGCCAATAAAGGAACATCACTGTTGATGCAGAGGGAATCAACCAATGATTCAAATCTGCATATTTCTTATAATCTTTCTTAAATCAGTATTTTCATACTTCATTCTTGTTTCTTTAAAACTTTGAATAGAGGCTCAATTCTCCTATACACTCCAATAATAACAACTTAACAATGTAACAACATCGGCTAATGTTATACTTCACAACTTAATTACTGTTTCATCTTACCAATATTTGATGACTGGTACAATTCTTATCATTTCTCCATCACACGGGTCTGTCACAATATGAATATATATGTGGTAGCATGTCCGTCACCTCTTCTTCACTTCAAATGTCGATTTGTCAATATGCGATGTCACTCCAGCAGTGACAATTAATAGCAACTGACTATTCCAAACTACTTTGCATATAGATCTTCTTCAGGTCTCTTTCCAAATTGACTGTCGAAGTATTCCCCTTAAGTACCACATAGCATAAACAGCTTCGTCACCACTTTATTAAGTGTTTCAAGATTCAAAAACAGAGTATTGATAGTGACTATCATACCACGATTAACAAACTCCTCAATGTCATTTACCAATAACAAACCAAAAGCAGTTTCAGATAGCCTGAATCAATCCTCAGTTTTTACAGTCATTGCTTCATCACAATACACCGTTCCATGATTTCATTATTGAATTCAATGATTCAAAAAAACTGAGATCAAAACATAAAGCCGATCCTCATAAAGTCTGATCCTTGACTAACATGAACTCGGAGGAACTGAGATCTAGAACTTTGAAATAAACATGAATCTTTCCCTTTCGGTTATGTTGATAACCATTTTGGACTAAACACATTAAAACTTTTGGGACTGTTATGAGATGGATCATAAACATGAACAGATTCTAGAATATCGTTGTCTTGAATCCCGATTCATATAAATAAAAAAACCAAGTTCTTTAATATCGTTTTCCCATATCAAAATAACCCGTTTCAATACAACATTAACTTATTCCATAAAAAATCAATCCAAACAAATAGAGCATCTAAAAGTTCAAATAACAATCTCAGCCTTACAAACTTTGAAGGACATGAAAAGAATCATAACAAATGATATGTCACCATGATTCTGCAGAAATTGTGGATAGTCAAGTGTTTGGATGCAAAATATTTGTTGAAGGTTGTAAAGGGGATGGAAGGGAAGAAATGGAGAATTATCCCCACCAAACACTTATGTAATGTATCCATATATTAATTTAAAGATCATTTTATGTTTGAATTCAGTTACTATTAAACTGCCTCCATGATCAGTCATGTTTCTTGTTGTTCCCAAGTACTTTTCTATATGAAAATGGATTGGGAATGAAGAGTGAATTATTTTAATATGTAATAGGATGGATTAACTTTAATTTGGCTCCAATTAGAGGTTCTTCCATGAAGAATCCAGTGAGATCTAATAGAATTTGTGAAATCAGTTTTCAAACCCTCATTTTAGAGGTAGCAGCAAGGGTTCGGTGTTTTCTTTCATTTAAACTGTTGAAAACTTATATTTCATGGCACAAATGAAAGTAGATTCAATTCAATTCCATATGAAATTGATTTCAGATTGATTGGATATGTATGTTGTTAGAAAATGATGCCCTAGCAGGCTAAAGAATGAATTTTCTGAGTCTTTTGTTTGACAGAAAAATAGTCCCTGTATGGGGGCCATAAGTTTGTATCTAACCGTTGGATCTTTACAATTTTTAAATATGTTTGAGGAAAACTAATTATCCACACTTTGACCGGAGCAATTTCCCTAATATTTTCTAGAATGAAAATTGTTTACTACAGAGTACAAGTATAGAAAACTGTCATCAAAATGACAGTCACATTAATGTGGACAGTCAGATATATGCTTGGACTATTGTTCTCTGACTGACAATACCATTTAAAATGATGCATCCAAGATGATAATTGTTTCCCCTTTTGTGTTTAGGAACTATGACCAATGTTTGGTCATCATTTATGGATTGTGTTATGTACGTGGACAGAGATTGTAAGACAGTCATGACTAGGACAGAGACAGTCTTAAGTTTGTATGGAAATCAATTGGTGACTATTGTTGTTTTTTCAATCAGGGATATATATTTTATATATGTTCAATGTTGTTGAGTGGAGGAATGGCTTGGCATGGAATTTGATCATTTTTCATGTTGTTACCATGTGTTAAAGGTGGACAATGTAGTGAATTGTGGATAGCAGGATTAACTGTCCTTGCAGCAGATAGTAACTTTGTTGTTGTTTGTTTGGATAAGATATGAAGAAGCATTGTGTTGAGGGTTGGTGTGCAGGTATGAATAACAAATGGATGAGTTATGGTGGATTCCCATATGTGTAAGTTATTTTTAATGATGTAATGGATCTTGAAGTTGGTTGATTTCTTTAAGAAGGATTGTTTATTGAGTGTGCCCCTAACAAGTTGAGTTTGGTGATGGAACTTGGATTTCAACAAGGTTGAATGTCTCCTTTAAGTTTTAAGTTTGATAAGACTGAGGAACCTATCATATATGTTTTTGGTTAGTGATTTGCATGCATTAGAAGGTTTGTTTTGTCTCTAATGAATTATTGTCATGATGAAGTATGGATGGATCTACAGAATCCTAAGAAGATAGTTTAGTGTTGCAGATCCCTCTGCATCAGTAACCTTTAGTCTTTCTAACCAAGAACAAAACTCAATACTCCTACTGTCCAACTACGACAGTCATATATACTTATGAAAATAATCAACAAACTGACCTTACCTTGGACCCAAAGCCTCTTCCAGACACTCGGGCTTCCTCTAGACTCCTCAATGTTCTTCTTACACCCCTCGTGACACTCATACATTTACCAAACACTTGTATGGATGAATTCCTTCTCAACTACCCCTGCCACTATTTTGAGACAATGTTGCAGTCACTTTTCTGCATGTTGACCTGCAACATTAGGAAGATATAATATACATCACACTCCACCATTCTACAACATTTCTATTTCATTCAGCTAATGGGCAGGAAAGCTTCTCATGTTGCTTTGGAGTGTGCTCTATAGTCACATCCTAACATGGTATTTTAAGTAGTGCGAGCATTTATCCAAAACATGTGATATAGTTGTTTTCACAAATATGATTTGATTTTTCTTTTACAAAATGTAACTTTGTAAATTTTTGTTTTTATGTAGGTCATCCTTGGGGAGGAAGTGGCCACATTAAAGATGACACTTTTGGATTTGACTGGATGAATTTGTGATGTTGTCCAGGCCAGGGCAGAGAAAGGTGATTCCTATGTTCTCTATACTGTTGTAGAGTCATTGTGTTGATTTCTGAATATGGCATTATTTCTGCGATGCATTGTGGTGTAGGGGTACCCTAAATGAAATAAGTGTTCCTAGGAGCACCCTAAATGAACTAAGTGTTCCTTTGGCACTTAGGCTTTCCATTCAAGGCCCTAAGAGGCCTCTAGTCTTGTTAGAATAGTGGGTTAATCATTGGACTCCTTTGTAAGACCATAGTTCCAAGATTGGCATCCTATGAGCCCTTGGTTAACTATTGGTCAATGATTGTCCAAACCCCTAGGAATAGGTTGTTTTTATGTTTTTATGTTTGGATCCACCTAGGATCACACAAATAAGGTTGGGACCAAGTTTTGGTCATGAAATTTGCATAATTACAAAATCTTGCAAATTTGCTCAAAGGTTGTTAAGCAACCTTGAGAAAACTTGTGTTAAAGTTTGTAAAAACAACTCCCAAATGGCTAGTTGGTTAAAATATGTTATGTAACCATTAGGAGTGCCTAAAAAATCCCTTTCAAGTGGGTGGTAGGCTGGCATGTAACTCTGGCATTCAAAATCAATAAAAATCAATCATTTTTCCTGCAATTTCGAGTAACAGTGACTTTGTACGGGCTGGCACTGAAGTTTTTGGAGGAAAGCTCGACATTTTTGAATATCCCTATGAAGTAGATTTCATTTTCACCCAGTCTCATATCCTGATTCATTATATAACTCAAGTTATAGCATTTTCTCTCAAACCCTCCCAGTTGCAATCCTGAATCAAGGTTTTTCCAAAACCATCGACCAGAACTCTCATTTCCACCATGGGAATCAAGTGACCCTTGGTGGAAAGATTGCTTGGAGGATGTTCATTAAGATTGTGTAGGTCTGGTTTGTCAGGATGCAGGAAGATGGGAGTGCCATGAGGCCCTAGGTGTACATAACCAAGTGTGCACCTTCAGGCGACTGAGTATAGTCAACATAACTCGAGTTTGGGGATTCATCAAGACCTTAGAATTGGTATTTTAAACCCTTATGCATGCCCCCATGGATCTAAAGCATTGGATTGGGCACTTGTTGAGAGGAAGTAGCACTTGTAGTGCAACTACAGGCTTAATTAGGCCTATTTGCCTTGACTAGTTTAGGTGTTAACTTGTCTTCCTTTTAGGTGCAGGAGCACCCTCTAACTCATGAACAACTCCTAGAGATTGTCAACTCCTGATACATCCAAGGTACCCTTGACCCTAAGGAGTCCAAGGAATCTTATAGCTTAGATAATTAGAGTTTGTTCATCCTTTCGATCCAAATGTAAGACCTGGATACAAGTTTGGCCATTTATAAGTCGCTTGATACACTATGGTCATTGGGATCAATAAATGATTATTTTTTTTCTAGGATAGTTAAGAGTTTTAGAATTGTTGTTCACAATAAGATAGGTCTATTTCTAGGGACCTAAGTTATTTTCTCAGTCATATTGCTCGATAATTGGAGAATTGCAAAAGTTGCTTAATTGCAACTTTGCTTTGTGTTAGCAACTTTTGAAAAGTTGTTGTAATCCTTCCCCCCAATGGCTAATCAGTTGTTAACTATTGTAAAACTATTGGGGGGTGGCCTTCATAGTTCCACAGTCAGATGGAAGGCAAGAACAATGTAATTTTTTGCTCAATTAATAAAAACATAATTATTTTCCTGCATTTTACCTGACACCAGCAATTTGTATGGGCACGTGCGGTCTTGGATCGGGATGAAACCAGTTTAGTCTATAGCCCTTGTGAATTAGCTTTCTAACACACTCGGTCTAAAGGGAAACGACGCCCTATAACTAAAGTTATCAGGTTTTCTTTGCTTGCTACCCATTTTGATTCCTCTCTCGGGCCTGCAACATTGTTCTGACTGGCGGGAGCATTTCCACCATGGAAATCCATTCATTCTTGGTGGGAAGCTTCATTTTAGGATGGCCTTGAATATACTGCAAATGTTTAGCATGAAAATGCAGGGGAATGGTTGTCTTATCGAGCTCTAGGTGGATACCTTGTGTGTGTGCCAGTCTAAAAGATACATGCGAATGCATAAGTCTCATACAAACCAAGCACCAAGGCTCCAAGACTTAGGTTTAACACTATTTTGATGTCCTCCACATATCCCAATCAAAATCAAGGAAGAACACCATCAGGCCCGAGTAGTTACTTCTTTGAGTGTGATCTGACTCGATCCCCTAATCAGCCTGCAATCACACACCATGATCCATGGTTAACACCTCAAGTCTTGGTGCTCTAGAAACCCGTGGAGCTTTAAGGAAAGATTGTACTCAAATTTGGAAATCGATTCATGAGCAGTGTGGAAGCTTTTGAATTACATTCACTGTTATTGGTTGTGAGGACTGTCAGTTTGTTAGTGGCTTAATTCACTGGCTAGGTTGAGAAATCATAGCTAGTTGATTGGATGCTGGATGCAGAACCAGTATGGTTCCCTCTACTCAGGTAAGGATTTCCCTTAGATTATTATGCAGGTTTGAGAATCACTTAATCTTCCACTCAACCAGTTTAGTGCCAGGAATTAGACCATTCAACATATGAAATCATCTTTGTTGTTTACTATCCATACACTTATGGAGTAACTTGTAGGCCATTAGAACCTCCACTCACCTAGATTTGGGACTAGGGATTAAAATAGCCCATTTATCATAGGATCTATCCATGTTGTCTATCACCCATAAGTTCATGAGAAGTGATTGAGGAAATGTTTGATATCCTTGTCAAAGGTATAGAGTCAGGGGTTGAATACTCTTTATAAAGAGTTAAGAAAATCAGTGTCCAAACCATCTACACTTGACTGCTTGCACCACTTTCACTCTGAGTAAATTATTAGGAAATCCATAGTTTGCATGGCCATGGCCTTCCTATCGAAAAAATTTCATTGCGACTTTCACCATGGGCATCTGCTTTGTTTGAGTTTCTACCAGTTTTCATCACAAAACATGTTTTAGCCTTGTCTACATTTCAATGCTATTGTGGCCTATATATCAAGGAACAACAATTTTTAATAGTTCATTTTTTTAACTAACTAATGTTTGCCTTAAATAATGTTTTAAAATTACAACAGCTTCTCCTTCATCCTGAATTTGGTGACACAACACAATTATCATAGGTAATAATATGTAGTCAAGTTATATTCTGGGACCAAAAATTTAGCAAAAATAAAACTTATATTTCCTTGCATTGTTGTTATTGGGTATATAGATTGAGACTGAGAAGCTTATGGCTCAGTTGGTGGAGACAGAAATGAACAAACGATTAGTACACAAACATTTGGTGTGATACGTTGATTTTTGGATATGGTGTTGAGGTATCTTGGGTTTAACATTTTTTTCTTTGAATTTTGCAGAAATCTGGTGAATATACTGGAAAGAAATTCAATGCTATTTGTCACTTCTTTGGCTATCAAGCTCGAGGAGCTTTACCATCAAATTTTGATTGTGACTATGCATGTGTATGGGAGTTATTGTTTGCATCTTTGATTTGGTTTATATTTTCTCCTTACACGTATACTTACATCTTTGGTATTATCCGTTGCAGGCTCTTGGTCATATTTCTTATCATCTAATAGGTGCTAGTTTGAATGGTTACATGGAAACTGTAACAAACCTCAAGCAACCTATATCCCAGTGGCAATGTGGTGGTGCTTCGATGACTATATGATTTAGACTTTTTCCCCCCTAGGAGTATTTGGCTAGAAATTGAGCACTGCAGTTCATAAACATTATATAAAAAGCTCTGGTTAAATTTGCCTGCACACTTCAGACTAGCTCTAAATGTAATGATGCACAATGTGATTTTGAATTATCACCTTTGTATCTATATATTTATTGACTTTGGTTTATTGTGTGATGCTTTATGAGACTTAGATATCCTATTTACACTGGTTCTATTATGTTCATAAAACTTAGCTCAATTAATCTTTTAGTATGGACAAATATATGTTGGAATCTTAAACATGGTAGTATGTTTTTTCTTCTTGTATTTACGTGATAATACAATGTGGTTGTCATATATGCAGGGAATGATGACTGTGAAGAGATGGCTACGGGGGCCAGGTGTATCTCCAATAGGGAAGCCTGCTATTCATCCTACTAAGGTGGATTTGAAGGGCAGGCCATACGAGTAAGATATAAAATTGTGCATGCTGATTGGTTTTGTTTATTCATGTCATTAAAGTTGCCTTTATTAGTATGGAAATTGCAAATTATTCTGTAAACAAGACAATTGCATTGTTTGATTTGTTTTACATTTGGTTACGACATAGATTTGTTCTGATGTTTTATTTGTTGTGATTTGATAATGATGAACTAATTCAAAATTTGTATGTTAACTATAAAAGAATATTTACATTTTAATGAAATATTTATGTTGTGGGATGGTGTGCATGCATTTTGCAATTTGAAATATTTTTGTGTACAAGTGGGTTTCTGGTATCTACAACTGAATTGCAAATGTTATAAATGATCAAAAGACTCACATGCTAATTATTCAGTGAGGGTCTTTAGATGTCTAACTTGTTCATGGATTAATTTCTTATTGCCCTTTCATAAAAGTCGTAAATTGATATACTTGTCTTTTTGCTATCTTTTACAGGTTGCTAATGCACAATTCAACAAGATTTTTGATGGATGATATCTATAGGAATCCTAGTCGTCTTCAATTTGAAGTTCCTGGAGCAGACATAAAGACTATAACACTATCTGTTGAAGACCAAGATTATATTGGTAGGATTCAACTGCTACGAAGTTACCTAGACAAGGTCAGTTTAAAGAATGATCAGTAATTTTCATACAAATTATATGCGCTTCTATAGGTATGATCTTTCTCAGACACACCCCCGAGCTCTAGTCATTTGCTGGATTTCAATATATTCAAACCTTTGCATATTTTGGTGCTCCATACTTGATGTTGGTTGCATTGCGTGTATATCATGTATGTGATTTGCATACTTATTTCTAAAAACCCTTATAACATTTGGTTCAATAGTAACATAATTTACAGATTGGATCAATTAGTTTGGTTCCTTATCTTAAGTTACAGTTTTTTCTCATCTTATACAAGTATGGCATATACTTGTGTAGAGATTATGAGGTGTGTGATTTATCTTGTAGCTTTTGGAATGTTTGAGATCTTGTTAAGAGATTAGAACATGCATTGCAACAACTTAGAATTTTTAGTGCTTTAATTTTCTTAAGTTGTTAGTTTTAAACGACTTTGTTAGATGCTCTAGTCTTTAAAACATTTTCAAAAAGTCCATTTTGTGCATATCTTACAATAATTCTCTAAATGGCTCAAATATATGACAGAATGTTGTCAATAAAACTTCCAAATATATTTTCCCAAAGCTACCTCAAGCAATGTATCTCTTACTTTCAAAACTATCATTCATTGGTAATATGAAATGCATCTATACAATACGTTCATTCACCACTTAGGGATTTTAGTAGCATTTTCCCTGCAGATTACACTTGACTTGGGACTATAGATTTTAGTAGCAGCATCTATTGAACTATAGATGGAAAAATTTGAAATCATGTTTATTGGAAAGTACTAGTATACATGGTATGATTATTATTTAAAGGGTGCTAGCTCAATGGAAGAGCACCTACTTTACAAGTAGGAGGATGATGGTTCGATTCCATTGTGCCCTAATATGACTAAATTAATGACCAAATAAATGACCAAATAAACGACCAAATAAAGGACCAAATAAAGGACCAAATAAATGACTAAATAAACGACCAAATAAATGACCAAATAAACGACCAAATAAATGACCAAATAAACTACCAAATGACTAAATAAATGACCAAATAAACTACCAAATGACCAAATAAATGACTAAATATATGACCAAATAAATGACTAAAATAGTTTAGTCATAAATTTGGTCACGAGATAAATGACCGGCAATAAACTACCAGTGGTCACGCGACTAAATTTGGTCATTTATCTACAATTTTTGGTAGTTTATTTGGTCATATATTGTTGTTTTTGTACTAGTGTTTTGTTTCATGCAGCACGTGGAGTTAGTTCCCTCAACATACTATATTCTTGGAGATTTATTCGTGAGAAATGTTGTTTCTTTTTTGAAACTTTATGAGTCTGTAATTGATCCTCATTTATGAAGTGATCATAGATTTAGGAGGTAGTTGTAGTTTTCCTTCAAATAATCAATTGTTGTAACTCTTTAGGAGTTAGTCGAATGAATTGGTTTTTATAACATAACTATTTTGATACTATTTTCAATCAAGTGTAATCATTTTTTATGGATGAATAGAATACTCAATTCAAGTTTATATCTTTTATCTTGATTGTATTTCATGTTCACTCATTCAAGGGGGCCCACTTGATGAGTGAATTGTTCTATTAGTGCAGAATTCATTTTCCTATTTATTTCTAAGTAAGATAGAACTTTGTTGTTCCTACATCTACTAATAACAAAATTGGTAGACTGTTCCTGCAGCACAGACAATTAGAGTAATTCCTACCCGTAATTCCATGCTTTGTTAGAATAAGTTTATTTGTTGGTTTAGCATAGTTTTCCTAAAGAACAAGCATTTGAATTCTGTAGGATAGTGATAATATTGAGAGAGTTTCGAGCATATACTTTGCGAATGCCATTCCAAGTTTACATCCTTGGTCGATAATTAAATGTGACTAAATAATTTAATTAGAAACCAATTAGGGTGTCCAATCCTAAAATAGGCAATCCATTGTTATGGGTTTCTAATACCATTATTTGGCTAAGCAATCACTTGTTCAGGTTTAGAGATTGAAGTCATCTTGTGATTCTCAGATTGTTGTTGATGAGCCTCTATCAGAGATTGGATCATTTCACTATGATTACATAGTGAGAAGCGTTCATTATTTCTCTTTTGACCCACCGATTAAGGATTTGGTTGCATGTCAGTGTGGATTGGCTCCTAGGTTGTATCATCCTTTGTGGGATGGGTTTACTCCATCTGTAGTTGATGGGGTTACTTACTACAAGTTTGCAGGGGGCCACTTGTAGGATCAACATATCCATGACAGTTTTGTAGAGGATGGATATCTGAGTTTCGATATAGTTGTTTTTGGGAGTTCTTGTCCCTGTTACACAAATGGTCTTCATCTTCAAAGTAGATTGGCAAGGTGTGTAGGTAGCTCTTGTTGGTTAGATGGTTTGGGATGTCCATTCTCCCTTGTAAAGGATGGCTATGAGTTTCATCTCTACTGGGATGTAGATAGTGTCTGGTTTAGTATTGCAGATTGTGCAGATCTACATGGTTGGAATGATGTCAGTGTGTTTTGGTTGGTTCAGTAGATGATGATTTCTTTGCAAGATTTTATAAGTGATCGCATGGACATTACTCCATTCTATCCTTGGGATCCAGGTGGACTTCAGTGTTTTTTTTCTGGAATTGCTTGGGGACAAGCAATTTCAGGAAGGGAGGACTGTAATGTCCCCATTTTTAGGCTCATGGGATAAGCTTATTTTTGTGACCTTCATAGGATAATCAAGATGTTCAAGAGGGTCATGTGGTAGAGCCAATGGTTAGTTTACTCTGGAGGTCTCTGATGTTAGGATTTCTCTTCATTTGAGTTAGATTGACAGAGTTACTATTTATAGTAAGTTCTTATTTTGGGTGATCATCATGATTGCTATTTTTAGTAGAGCATCTATGCATTGGTATTAGTGGAGTTATGGATTTATTTGTAGAGTTTCCAGTTGTCATGTCCCCTTTTCAAATAATTAAAAATAATAACTTTTGCTAAGGTTGGTAGGCTCAAAAAGTAAAGTTTCAGGAAAAGAGGCTAATATTTGGAAACCAATGGATTAATAAATGTTAAATATTATTAAAATATGTCTTATTCACCCCTCTTGGTCGTGAGTTAGGGTTATGCCCTCTTTTAAAGGGGTTTGGAGGCATTTCGGGCTCATTCTAGAACTTGATTTTTGCTCGTTGCTTTGTTGTTCTTCAGAGGCTGCCAAACCTATGGAGAAGGAGACCCAAAGATGAGATTTTGTAGGTTATCAAGAAGGCTAAGGATGGGAGTTTGAGGCCATTCCATGTGCAAGCTCATGCAGTGTTTTCCCTTATGTTGAACAGTGCAGATTTGTGAGTTTTCAGGTGTGTTTCTTGTAAGAGTTTGGTGTTTCTAGTTGAGTTTTTCACATCAATTGTGTTTGTTTTTGTATTGCAGACATTTTTCTATTAAAATAGATTTGAATATATTTCTTGGGTCGTGATTCTACTTTTGTGATAGATTATTAGTGTTTTATGGTGTTTCCGGGCTATTTTGTGTTGTTTTTGAGAGCTCGGTGAGCATTGTTTTTGTCCTCCTTTTTGGAGATGTTGTGTAAAATCTTTACAGATCTGGAAATGTCATTTTTTAGGCTGTTATGCTGGAGAAATTTTTGTAAAAATGTCTACTTTTAGATTTATCAATAATATGTGCAGCTGTGAAGTTTTTGGCACTATTTCGGGCATACCCGATTTGGGTTTTATTGAGAAATTGTATAAACTTTCAAGTGCTATTTGTTTAATTTAATAATATGATTAGAGGATGAAAATATGATATAAAAATTAGAGAGGGGACATTTCAGTGGTATCAGAGCTATGATCTTGCCAGCCTGAGGGTTTGAAGAAGTTTGCATGCAACTAAGTGAAAGAGAAAAGAGATATTTGCAGCGAGAAAAGAAAAAAGAAATTTTGATCAAACCTCTAGTTGAAAATAAAAGTACAAAATCCAAGGAAGGAACAAGTATGGCTGACCTAGATGAGATGGCAAAAAAATTCTTCCAGGACATCTAGAACACTAAAAAACAAACAGTGGATAGTTTGGCAGAAACTAGAGAGGCTTTGCGGTTATTGACAGAAAAACTCCAAGGAGTTGTATCTACGAATGAGAGAGGGAGAACTTCAGAGGAGCCAAGAAATTTGAAACCCACACCTTCTAAATCAACAAAGACTATTTTCTTACCTGCAGATGAGCCATTGGCACCAAATCCATCCCTTAATCCTATGGAAGAGGTCACAGGTAACTTGATTGCACTGAGGGCTACTTACAATGGCTTAGATGATGACTTTCGCAGTTCGGTGCCTTTCAGAGAACATGTGGATATGATGAACACTATGATGCCCAAGAAAGAATATAAGAGGGAGCAAGACATAAGTGGAAGAGAACTCAAAATAAAATAAGCAAGTTTACAACACCTACTTTTGATGGAACAAATAAAATTTCAGCTAGAGCATGGCTACAAAAATTACAGACCTTCTTCACACTTAACCTCATGAAGGAGAGTGATGTTGTTCAATTCACAAGTCTACACTTGGAAGATACAACCTATGATTGGTGGTATCATGGAATGACTACTCAAGGTCATGATCGGGTAAATACATTTAATGATTTTAGTCAAAGAGTGATAGAATAGATTTGATCTCAAGGATGATGAAGAGTATTTTAAAGAATTGTCAAAGTTGAGGCAAACCAAATCAATTAATGAGTATGTAGAAGAGTTTCAAAAAGTGGTTGTTATGGTACTTGATATGAGTGAAAAGAGGATTATTTATCTTTTTCTTGATGGTTTGGAAGATTCTGTTAAGGGTTTGGTTAAGGCTTTCTCACCCTCAACCTTACATGAAGCTATCAAAAGAAGCTTGCAACTTGAAACTTGTGTGCCTATGAAACCAGTCACTAATCAAAAACCCTCAAATCTTTGGCAACATAAGGGGAATTTTCAAAAAAAGACTTTTCGAGCACCACCACCAAAGAATGTGACAAATGTATCAAAAAATAAGGTAGATGAAGAGACTAGGAGTGAATTACAAAGGAAAAATATTTGTTTCACTTGTAGAGAGCCATGGGTTCCAGGACACAGATGTTTGGGGAAAGGTCAAGTGCACTATATTGAGGTTGCTTCAAAATTTGATTCAGATGAGCATGAGGAATTTCATGACACTAAGGAGGAGGAAGAAGAAGAGAAAGAAAAAGAAATCAACAAGGGTGGCACTTTAGCAGCATTATCAGGAGTCCCAAGATACCATCCCTTTCGAATTCAAGGGGTACTAGCAGGGCAAAGGTTGACAATTCTTCTTGATAGTGGGGCAACTCACAATTTTATTAATGAGGGATTTGTCATGAAAAGAGGGCTTAAAGCAGAAGATTTTGAGGGATTCAATGTTACTGTAGCTGATGGATTCACTATGCCTTGCACATGGGTGGTGAAACAACTCAGGATGACCTTAGGAGATTATGAGTTATGTGATGAATTCTATGTTGTTGGCATTGGGGAGACAGATCTTGTATTGGGTGTTTAATGGTTGCACTCTATTGGAGGCTATTACATGAACCATCAAACTATGGAGTTTAAATTTCATTCCAATGAGAAAGAAGTCTTATTGAGAGGCTTATCGAATGGAGCACCTAAGGTGGTCACTACAAAGAGGATGGAGAGGACTTTTTGAAGAGAACAAGTAGCATGGGCAGCAGGAGTCATAATCCATCCAACAAGCTCTCCAAAGAATCAAGGTAATTTCCATTTTAAAATTCAAAATATTCTTGATAAGCATAGTATAGTTTTCAATGATTTGCCTCTGGGATTACCACCAAATAGAGGTTTTGAGCATGTTATAGAGTTAGAACAGGGTGCCAAGCCAATTATAACAACTCCATACTGCCATCCAAGAGGTTACAAGGAAGAAATAGAAAAAACTATTAAGGAACTCCTGGACGTGGGATTCATAAGGCCTAGCTCTAGTCCATTTGCATCATTTGTGGTACTTGTCAAGAAAAAGGATGGTACAATGAGAATGTGTATAGACTATAGGGCTCTAAACAAGAAGACCATAAAGAATAGGTATCCCATACCATGCATAGATGAACTCATTGATGAGTTACATGGTGCCGTATACTTCTCAAAAATTGACTTAAGATCAGGGTACCATCAAATCTGCATGAGGAGGGAAGATGTGGAAAAGACTGCTTTCAGATATCACTATGGGCACTTTGAATTTCTTGTTATGCCATTTGGCCTCACTAATGCACCAGCAACATTTCAATCTTGTATGACTAAGGTATTCAACAAGAATCTTCAAAAATTTATTTTGGTGTTCTTTGATGATATCTTGATTTACAGTACAACATGGAAAGAGCATCTAGAGCACATAGACACTGTTTTGGGAATCTTGGAGCAGCAATCCTTCTATGCTAAGTTATCTAAATGTGAGTTTGGTTTGACTGAGATCCTATATTTGGGACATATTATAAGTTCTAAGGGGATACAGGATGATCAACAAAAAATTCAGGCAATTTTGGATTGGCCTCCACCTACTAATCTTACACAGCTGAGAGGTTTCTTTGGGTTGTGTAGCTACTATAGGAGATTTGTCAAGGGATTTTCTTAGCTTGCTTCCCCCTTGACTGATTTGACAAAGAAAGGAGCTTTTATTTGGACATAAGAGGCATAAAAAATATTTGATAAGCTTAAGGAGGTAATGAGTTCATGCCCTGTGCTTGCAATTCTAGATTTTTCTTTACCTTTTATTGTTGAATGTGATGCTTCTGAAGAAGGTATAGGGGCTGTCCTAACTCAAAAGGGACATCCAATAGCATTTGAGATAAGAAAATTAAATCAATCAGAGAAAGGTTACTCCATCTATGATAAGGAAATGTTGGCAATCATGCATGCACTTCATAAGTTTAGACAATATTTGGTATGTGGGAGATTCATTATAAAGACAGACCATAATAGCCTCAAGTTCTTCTTGAACCAAAGGGATTTGAATGATCATCGACAAAAATGGGTAAGAAAATTGCAAGCTTATGATTTTGATATTGAATACGTGAAAGGAAAGAATAATGTGGTTGTTTATGCTCTCTCAAGGAAGCCCACCTTGTGTTCCTTAACATCTATCTCTGTTGATTGGAAAGTCTCCATAATTTCAAAGTATGCTAAAGATTCCTTTGCCACCAAGATTTTGGATAAGTTAGTGGATGATAACAGGTACAAGGTTGTTGATGAATTTATTTATTACAAGAACAGGATGTTCTTAGTGCCAGGATCAAAAACTAAGGAAAGGATATTGAGGGCCTTTCATGATACACCTTTGGCTAGTCATCAAGGATACTTCAAGACATATAGGCAACTTTGAGAGCGGTTTTCATGGAAGGGTATGAAGGAGGATGTCCTTAAACACATTAAGGAATGCATGGTATGCCAACAAAACAAGAGTGAGCAAATTTTTCTTGCAGGGTTGTTGCAGCCACTTCCTATTCCTGAACAAAAATGGAAAAGTATTTCCATGGACTTTATCACTGGGTTGCCCAAGGTTCAAGGTAAGGATTGCATATATGTGGTGGTAGATAGACTAACTAAGTATGCACATTTCTTTCCCATCACATCTGATTTCAAGGCATCACAAGTGGCAGAATTGTTCTTCAAGGAAATTTTTAGGTTACATGGCTTGCTTAGAAACATTGTCAGTGACCAGGACAGTAGATTCCTTAGCTCTTTTTGGAAGGAGCTCTTTCATTTGGTAGGAATTGAACTCACTCCTAGTACTAGCTATCACCCTCAAATAGATGGACAAATAGAGATAGTTAATAAATGGATAGAGGAATATTTGAGGAACTGTGTTTCAAATCAACAACATGCTTGGGTGAAATGGCTGCACCTAGGGGAGTATTGTTACAATACATCTCATCACATGTCTATTGGTATGCCTCCTTTTCATGCTCTCTATGGTTATGATGTCCTTTCCTTTGTTGATCTAGTACTTTCAGATAGCAGAGTACCTATAGCAAGTGATTTCATTAAGCAAAGCCAAGACATAATAAGGTCCCTCAAGGATAATCTACAACATGCATAGAACCAACAAGAGTTGTACGCTGATAGGAAAAGGATTGGAAGATCTTTTGAAGTGGGAGATTTGGTATTTGTTAGGTTGCAGCCATATAAGCAAAGCACCTTGAAGAGGAGTGGGGAAAAGAAGCTCAAGCCAAGGTTCTATGGGCCTTATAAAATCATTAGGAAGGTAGGAGAGGTAGCTTATGAACTGGAGCTCCCACCAAACAACAAAATACATAATATTTTTCATGTCTCTTGCCTGAAGAAGGTTCTAGGCTAGAAAACCATAGTATCCATAGAATTACCACCTCTTGATGATGAAGGGAAATTAGTCTTAATACCATAAGAGGTTTTGGATACAATAGAGAAAAGATTGAGAAATAGGAGCATCATAGAGCATCTGGTCAAATGGAAAGGATTACCATTGGAGGATGCAACTTGGGAAGGAGAACATATTATTGAGCATCCCAACCTTCATTGCTTGAGGACAAGAAATATTTGGGAGGGAGGACTTGTCATGTCCCCTTTTCAAATAATTAAAAATAATAACTTTTGCTAAGGCTGGCAGGCTCAAAAAGTAAAGTTTCAGGAAAAGGGGCTAATATTTGGAAACCAATGGATTAACAAATGTTAAATATTATTAAAATATGTCTTATTCACCCTCTTGGTCGTGAGTTAGGGTTATGCCCTCTTTTAAAGGGGTTTGGAGGCATTTTGGGCTCATTCTAGAACTTGATTTTTGCTCATTGCTTTGTTGTTCTTCAGAGGCTGCCAAACCTGTGGAGAAGGAGACCCAAAGACATGATTTTGTAGGTTTCTAGGAAGGCTAAGGATGGGAGTTTGAGGCCATTCCATGTGCAAGCTCATGCAGAGTTTTCCCTTGTGCTGAACAATGTAGATTTGTGAGTTTTTGGGTGTGTTTCTTGTAAGAGTTTGGTGTTTCTGGTTGAGTTTTTCATATCAGTTTTGTTTTTTGTTGTATTGCAGCCATTTTTCTATTAAAATAGAGTTGAATATATGTCTTGGGTCATGATTCTACTTCTATGATAGATTATTAGTGTTTTATGGTGTTTCTGGGCTATTTTGTGTTATTTTCGGGAGCCCGATGAGCATTGTTTTTGTCCTCCTTTTTGGAGCTGTTGTGTAAAATCTTTGCAGATTTGGAAATGTCATTTTTTAGGCCATTATGCTAGAGAAATTTTTGTAAAAATGTCTACTTTCAGATTTATCAATAATATGTGAAGCTGTGAAGTTTTTGGCACTATTTCGGGCATTACCCGATTTGGGTTTTATTGAGAAATTGTATAATCTTTCAAGTGCTATTTGTTTAATTTAATAATCTGATTAGAGGATGCAATTATGATATAAAAATCAGAAATGGGACATTTCACCAGTTTGAGGGACTTACTATTTTTAGTAAGTCTATTATGGGCAGTTGCTATTTTTGGTAGTGCAGTGGAGGCACAAGGTGTTGGGCTTCTTGAGCATTTAATAGAGTCTGTTTGATGGACCTTTAATTATAAGTTGTCTATTAAGTTTATCTTGATAAATAACTTTATCATTTGTGTTATAATTTGAAGGTGTGTTGAAGAAGCCTTTTAAGTTAAAAGTGTCTTAATGAAGCTTTATCTTTTGAAGTTATTAAGTAAAGACTTCTAATTTGGAAGTGTGTGCAAGAAGCCTTTTAAGTGAAAAGTGTGTTGGAGAAGCCACAAATATTTTATTATAAAAAGAGTCTCTATGGAGAAATTATTCATTATTGGCTTTGATTTTTATCATTTGGAGAAATATAGTTGAAGGGTTTTTCAACTAGGGTTTGAGGACTGATTCCTCCCCTTTTCTACACTTTGAATCACTAGATTTCAGTGGTGAATTGTGCTCTAAAGTTAGTGACCCACACTTAGTCATTTATCTAGGCAATGATGGTCAGTCATCACTGCGACCGAGTCATTATGCAAAGGCCAAATTATGTAATGTATACTTACCGAGCAGTAGTACTATCTAGTAAACTTATGGTCACCATGTATTTTTGTATTATGCCGAGTCTAGTTTTGTCGAGTCATATATGCAATGATTACCAAGCAACAAAGATATCAACATATGCCGAGTACAATGAATGCTGAGTATCAGGAACTACATTTGCTGAGTTAGCCAAGAATGACATATGAGTTTGTTATGGCACAGTCATTGAGGTAAATCATTTTGGGTGACATTCATGTTTTGTATTTTGTTTGTTGAGGTAATTACGGAGGTGACTACACATCTATTTTGCAATCATTGATCCCTATGTAATACTTAGAGCCAATCAGAAATTAGTAAGGCTTAAGCGGCAAAATGAATTAATCTGAATCGTAGATCTTGAATCATGAAGATGTTTTGTTAATTATTTAAGGTTAAGATCTAAACCCTAAAACGTGTAAGCGAAAATGATAGGGTGAAGGAGAGAATGCGAAGGGTATGAAGGAATGAGCAGAGAGGCACATTTAGAGTAGTCAAGTATTTAGACAGAATTTAGTGACCGAGCTAAGCGGTAGAAGGACAGAATAGAGATAAATCTGATAAGAGAGATCAATACAATACAGTAAAGAGAAGATCTGTAATCTGCATATAGTGCAAACTGAAAGATCAGGTTCTGAGACATTCTAACTAGTGTATCAGGGTAAATCTCTTAACCGAGTAGTCCTAAAAGACTTTTTGTAATCTCTTAACCGAGTGCTTACTTTGTTGTAAGTTTCAAATCCTTTAGCAAGGTAGGCTGTATAAGTCTTTTAGCTCTTAACAGTGCAGACCCCTCATAGGGTAGATCATGTTTTGATCAAATTTTGTAAGCCCTAAAAGGAAAATTTATTACTATAGTAGTGAAGATTTGTGGGTGTCATCCCCACCCCACTTTTACCTTTCAAGAGTTTTTGGGTAACCAAAATTACTGTGTTATGAGTACTTTCATGGATGCTGCTTAGTATGTTAGTTATTTTGTTATGATTAAGTATTGTTGATGCTATGCAAATGTTTTATACATATCAAAATGAATTAGTAGGTGATATTTGATTCACCCCCCCTCTCAGTATCACATTTCCCAATTATATTTCCAACAGTATACACCAATTTTTGTTCCTGAGAAATCTTGGATTGATATTAGTATGGATTTTGTTCTTGGCTTATGAAAGATAGTAAGAGGTAATGATTCTATATTTGTTATTGTGGATAGATTTTCTAAAATTGCATAGTTTATGCCCTATAGAAAAACATTAGATGAAGTGCATATAGCAGATCTTTTCTTTAAGGAAATTGTCAGATTGCATGGATTACCGAGGAGTATCATCTCTGACTGAGACAATAAGTTTTTTGGATACTTTTGGAAGACTCTATGGAGAAAGTTAGGTATCGAGTTGAGGTATAGTTCTACATTTCACCCACAGACTGATGGACAAACATAAGTTGTAAATAGAAGTTTGGATAATTTGTTGAGATGCTTAGTTGGAGATAAACCAAGTATTTGGGATTTTGTGTTCGTACAAGAAGAATTTGCATACAATAATTCAGTGAATAGGAGTAATGGAAAAAACACCTTTTGAGATTGTTAATGGCATACAACTGAAAGGTATATCAAATTTGAAGGATATGGCTGGTGAAGAAAAGAGAAGTGCTGAAGGAGAAGAATTTGTTGAGTTCATGAAGACATTTCATGAGGAAGTGAAGCATAAGTTGGAACGTAGTAATAAGAAATACAAATATAGAGAAGATAGATCAAGAAGACATAAGACTTTTTTAGTTGTCAAAGGGAGTTGATAAATGTTGAGAGGAGTTACTTAGGACCTCTAATATACCAAATTATCCTTTTGAATACTAATATTTATGATGTGGAATTATATTCTAAGAAATTTCTCTTGTGGCTACATGTGAGACTAAGTTTTCCATTTGAGAATCCATTTAACTATCCCATTTGGTTGAGTCAATTTAGAGTTCATATAAGCTTTTTGAATTTATTGGACATGTTTTAATTTTTAGGATTCATGCAAGGTAAAAAATGTAATAGATGCATAGAGTTGCACAAGTTGTCAAAAGTTATCAAGTGCAAAAAAATACAAAAATCAACAAATTAGACACAAATATTCATATTTGTATATTAATGATATTAATATAATTTTTTTTACAAATATACGTGTCATATGTACATGCATTCAAATAAATTTTACATTACAACTTTTTGTATTGATGTTCAATTCAATGAACTGGCTAGATCTGCAGTTCCCTTTATTGTCTCAAGTATTGCCCCGTGGTCTGACTTAAGAACCTTCCAAAGAGCCTTATTATGTGGTTTACCTCCATATTCAAGATCAAATGGACATTTGATACAACAATAAGGTTGGAATAATGAAGAATCTTCTTGTGTGTGTCTCAATCCTTGAACAACCACAATGTAGGGTTCTTCATATGATATTGTCTAAGCCATGTACCAATAACAACCACTGCTCCTATAGGATATTCAAATTATTTACCATCTATAAAAGAGTGATCTGATTTATTTTTTCCTTAAAATAATAGACAAATTACAATCTATCCCTTCTTCATTTTATTTAGGTATAATTACATAAAAAAATATAACCTACAATGATACACACATAATGAGGAGATTAACTTATTGAATAGTTGGGATAAAGTACTAAGTTTGATATTATTTATATATAGACAATTTACCTAGTTACACTAGATCAGAAAAGAAGTCAAAGTCAATGGATGATTCCTTTTGTGTCAGTTGTAGTGCTATTGGGGGATGATATGACTCAAGCAGGCTCAAAACTCATGTACACCATTTATTGACCCACTCTTGACTTGCACTCATCCCAATCTTCATCTGCACACGATGAACTTAAAAGCATGCCATATGTCATGTGTGGATACTCCATGAACCTACATTAGATATTCTAAAATACTGTAGCTCACTTGATCTTGTTAGTGTATAGCAATCCTCATATGGTGCAATGTTAGTTTCATCTATCAACCAAGAAAATATGTGAACTATAGACTCACCTTCATTACTTGGACCCATTGTAGCATTACGACACTAGAAGATGTATCTCACATCCAAAAATATTGCTTAGTCTCTGTACTTTAATTCTCCATGTGCTAAGGCTCTTTTGATACATACACTTGCACCATCATGCTCTCTCTTTCCTTGATCGAGCTTCAATAAGTTCTACATATAATGAATACCGACGATCGTATGCATCTTGTTCAATCAATAAAACATTCAAGAATTCTTGAATTGCAATGCACAATTATTTTACCAAATGATGTGTCCTTGGTAGCCAAATCACCATAAAATAGATGAAATCAACCATGTAAAAACTTTGTAGAATACGAGAGATCATTGAACATGTAAAAATGACACTCCCTTAATATTTTCTTGTTATCCTCTGTATTGCTAGGTGAATGTATAAATGATATATGAACAAATATAGCAACTTGTTGAGAGTTGTAATACTTTGACTGTATCCCATTTTCTTGTTGTAGTGTGTATTTCTCTGTGAAGTCCACAACTAAAACAATGGTATCAAATGAGAATGTGTCCTTACACAACTTGAATTGTAAATCCAACCATCAATTTCTATGTGTATGCCTTGCGTACTCATAAACAATTTTCTCACGAAAAATGTCCATGAATTGATACATTGAAATATTTTCAATTACTAAATCACATCTTTTAGCCTCTTTTCCATCTTTTAGATTGTATGTCATGGTCTTATATTTTCCAAATTCTACCATTTCATTCCTAATTGCATGTGTAGTATACATATGTTGACAAATTGGAAAATGTTGCAAACCACCATAATTTATACATGTACCATCCAAGCATGAGAACTTGTAAAATTGTTGACTATCCACTCTTTCACATAAAATGGTAGATATTAATTCCCTAGAAGATCTAGGTGGATCCTTTATGTTACAATCCTAATAAATATTGTTAGAATGGAAATCTACACATATATGCCGATAAACATCATAATGGTTAGAAAATTAAATATGTACGGGCCACAACGACAAGTTGTACATGTGTGATTTATCTTGACATAAAAATTCTTAGCCATTTCAAAATATCTTTGCAAGGCATCTGGTAGTAAAATCTCACTTCCTAAATCCATAATGTTGTGGTGGAAAGATTCCCTGCTAGATTGGTTCAGTAAATATAAGATTACTTGGGGTGGTCCTAATCATCATGTTAGGTACCTGGGCATACCATTTGCAGTCTCTCCAGGCTTTAAGAATATGTTGGATTGGATAAGATGTAAGACAGATAAAAAATTGAATAAATGGGATAATCACTATCTTTACTTAGTTAGGCGAATTCAGGTTTGTCAAAAGATTCTCTTTGCCTACAACATATATTATGCTTCTTCTTGGTTATTCTCCTAGTACCAGTTTAGTCACATTCAAAAAATGATTAGAGACTATCTAAGGTTCAAACAGTAAAGGTAATAAGAAACAACATGCAATTAGGTGGCAGTGGTGCTCCATGAGTAAATTGGTGGGGGGTCTAGGTCTTAAAGACCTCAGTATCAAGGCATTTCTCTAGCTTCTAAGTGGATTGTTAAAGCACTCCAGGGACATGAACCTTGGAAGGTGCTAATCAAACATAATAATACCAGGGCCTCTCCTTGTATAGGGGTTTCATGGAAAGGAATGCACCTGTTAGATCTTATTGCAGGATTCTTTCCAATTAAAGTACATGGCTCTAATGTTTTCAAAGCAAATTGGGAATGGTGGGACTAGGTAAGACTCTTCATTTTGCATAATAGTGTGATCTTAGGAAATAATAGGATTTATGGGGAAAGATCTATATGGTGGAAATTTATGCACAAGGGGAAACCCTTTGCACAACTTTAAGGATGCTCTACTAAAAGCTGGGCAATAAAAGGGGCGAAAAAATTGGAAGACATTATTAAAAATGGATAGGTGATTGGATGGGAAGCTCTATGTCAACAAGCTCATTTCTCCCCTAGCCAGTGGAGAACATATTTAGTTCTCAAGGATGCATGTAGGTCACTTGGCTATCCTAAACAATGTATTTCTCATGACATTCAAGTGGCCAGATGGCACTGCCCTTACCAATGTTAAGGCAAAGTACATTTACTCCCTCTTGTCTAATAATGAGAGTATCCTTGAGCCCACTAATTCTTGTCGGGGGGGGAAGCAAGACCCCACTTTTTAGAGAAAGTTGTTTGAATCTATCTTGTATAGGTAGGTGGAACCCAAGAAAAAATGTTTTTTTTATGGAGATTAAGCATGCACATGCTTCCTATTAAGCAGCCAAATGGTGACTTTAATCTTTCTACTTTGTGTAGAGTCCCTGAAACTTTGAATCACATGTTCTTTGACTGCATTTTTCCTAGAGAAATTTAGAATCTATTTGGGTTTCTTATTAATGGTAATATCATTATTTTTAAGTTGATTTTTAGATGCATCCCAAGCCTTAGGAAAAGTTGTAATATTTTTTTATCTTGTCTTTCTGTGGAAATACTTTGGATCATTTGGAAATATAGTAATGACAATGTGTTTAATGATAGGGCTAAAACTCTTACTAAGTCTCAAAGGAGACTCATTATGTATAACATTGATTTGTAGGTCTCTGTCACCATTAGATTGAGCAAGAAAAAGTTTGAAGATATTCTATAGTTTGACATGGTTAGATTGAGAAGATGGGAAATATCCCATGAACACATTTAGGTTGAGCACTTAGAAGAGAGTACACAATTTAGAATAGTACTAGAAAACTTCATAACAAATTTGAATCTTCTTAGAAAGAAGCACGCTAATGATGTGAAAGAGCCATTGGTAACAATTCTTTTGGCTGCCATCCCACTAGCCCCAACCAAGGTCTCCGTTGCTGAAAGAATAGTTCACCCATATGCACATATGGTTCATGAAGACAACATCATCAAATAGATGGCAAGTCACCTAGGATGGGTGACTTGGTTGGATAGAGAAGGAAATGAGTAACATCTTATCATGTATATTTGTGTGTATGGCCTACTTATATTTGTACAACGAGGTTATTTCAGCGGATAGACTTACAGCAGTCTTTTTTTTATTAGATCATAGTGATCGACCAGATCGTAGTTGATGCACAGTTTGATTATGTAATTTTGATCTCTTCATATCTAATTTAAAAAAAATTGAGTTACAATATAAATAGGTTTTAGCGGGCAAATATGTATTTCCAGACGTTTGATCCATCAAGGACTCGACATCTCTAGAAGAACCCAATTCGAACGTTTGACAAAACAATTCATCGCCATGCTAATTCTTCATTCTGCTCTTAAATGGCTGCGACGAATGCAGCTTCATCCTTACGCACACGCCATTGTTTCTGCCCCTGCGTTCGCCCCTTATTCCGCACCAGTCTCTCCTTCAGAAATATCACCCTCTACCGCCAGATCCCCAGGCGCAAAACAACCACCATGACATCCTCTGCTGCTCAACAACGGCAGCAGCAACCCTCCATTCTCCCTGGAAACCATTTGACAGTTATTGAATACCACGAACAGACGAAGCATTCCTTCCGCAAATACGCCCGCGGTCCGCACGGCCTCGACTGGGCAAATCAGCCAAATCCTTTTCGGCGCTACGAATCCGCCCCATTGGTTCCTCTCCTCCATTTGTCGCCCGACAAAACCAACTCAAATGAGCTGCCATACCACCACCTGTCCCTGCAATTCCCTGCCGCAAAACCGCTCGACAAATCTTCCGTGTCACAGCTCTTTTACGACAGTCTCGCTCTCTCCGCCTGGAAATCCACGGGTTATTCTACGTGGTCACTAAGGGTTAACCCCAGTAGCGGTAATCTTCATCCGACAGAGGGATATATAGTTAGCGGGCCAATAAGTGGTATTTCTGAATCCGCTTTTGTGGCCCATTATGCCCCCAAGGAGCATGCGCTGGAGATACGAGCAGAAATACCGTTGAATTTATGGGCCGAATTGAGCAGGGGATTGCCTGAAAACAGTTTTCTTGTTGGCTTGAGTTCGATTTTCTGGAGAGAAGCTTGGAAATATGGAGAACGGGCTTTTCGTTACTGCAATCATGATGTGGGTCATGCAATTGGGGCGGTTTCGATGGCTGCCGCTGTTTTGGGTTGGGATACAAGGTTAATTGATGGTCTGGGTCACCGTGAGGTCGAGATTTTATTGGGTTTAGCAGGACAGAAAGAGCTGAGTGTTCCTGATGGGCCCTTGAAGGGTTACATGCCGGAGCTCGAGCAGGAGCATGGTGATTGCCTCATAGCGGTTTTCCCGGCGGAAAATTCATTCGGGTCTTCATCCGAGACAGAGACCTCAGGTCGGTCTTCACTAGAGTTGAAAATTGATTACGGGGTTTTGAGTTCTGTGGTTGCTAAATTCGAGGGTATTAAATTCAAGGGCCGCTGTAATACTCTTAGTAAAGAACATGTGTGCTGGGACATTATTTATAGAACTGCAAATGCTGCCAAGAAGCCTATGGTGGATGGTGAATCCACTATCAAACTTCCTTCATTGCCTAAGACGGGCATTTTTTCCGAGGCGGCCTATAAGCCATTTAGTGTGAGGGAAGTGGTGAGAAAGCGGCGTAGTGCTGTGGACATGGATGTGAGATATAGTATCGAGAGGAATACATTTTATCAACTTATGTCCAAGGCGATTCCTTCAGGGTGGCAGGAGGAGAGTCAAGGCGAGGAGCAGCAGTTACCTTTTAGGGTGCTTCCTTGGAGGGCTCAATTGCACATGGTTTTATTTGTGCATAGAGTTGTAGGGCTTCCAAAGGGAATTTACTTCCTAGTGCGGAATTCTGATCATTTCAATGACCTTAAAAGTGCCATGAAGCCAGAATTTGAGTGGGAGAAACCGGACGGTTGTCCATCTGGTTTACCACTCTACAGACTTGCAGCCGGTGATTGCTGTGAGCTTTCAAAGCGGCTTTCATGTCATCAGGTTCGTGCATATCTAGCTACGGTGTTAATTTAAAAGAAGTAATTGATGTTCATTTAAAAACTTTCTTTCTGTGTTGTGTAGGTTCTCTGTTTGGTCCTTGATACACAAGTTTTATCCAGATAACATCTATAAACATAAATGGATATAGTAATGGCTACAACTAATATGCAGTTTATAAAACCGAGATATTACATAAAGAATCATTAGTAGCTCAGTATCAACTTTAGCTCTATAAGAATATAGTATCTGGACCAATCGTGATTTGAAGTAGAAATATCGAAGGTTTTACACGTGTTCAAACACACAATAGTATGATTGAGATAAATTTCTTCTAAGATGGACCACATATTTAAATTTATATTTGACCTGTTAAGAGCTTAATGCTCAATAGCAAGTCTGGTCTTGAGGTAGAATGTTTAACTTCTTCAGTTCGATCACAAGTTAAGATGGTTATGATGTAATCTTCTTGTGGGGTAAGCATGTTGAGCACAGAAGTATAATGGGCATCTCTTTATACTTGTAGTGTACAAGACAATGAAAACAAAGTGAAAAGTCAAAGCAAGCTATTATCAGGCCACTATAACCGATAAAATACTTTCAAGAATAGTACTGAAACCCGTTATCTTTATGCTTGCAATTTATATTGCAAAATAGATTCCAGCCTGATTTGCGATTAATTTGGCATATTTTTCAAAATCTATTTGGTTTTGGCCTCCATGTGGCTGGAAATTTCTAGAGTATCCAATTCGTATCACTGTCATAAACATACCCAAATTTGTATCAGATATGGAAGATGGTTTATATCTCAGATAACCTTGAATGTCTGATAACATAGATATCAACAAAAAACTAGGTCTTGCCAAATCGCATTAAAGCGGGCAATGTTGCTAGCTATTTTTGATCCTAAGTTGCACTTAAACTAATAATTAATTATCTAAAAGATATTCTAATTAACTGGCATATTTGCCATTGCTGTAGGCTTCTTTGAAGTGCATAATGAGCCAATTCAGCCTTTTGATGTTGCATTAAGAGGTTAACCATTCACATATCTGATCTAGCACAGGATGCATGTTATGCAGAAAGCAGAATTCTTGGTATGTTCTGTAGCCTGGTGACATACTTGTCCAAAAGGCATTACATTACATAAAAAATGTCTTGCAGTTGTTGAGTAGCTGATCCAAAACTTGGGTCTAATCATGCTGGACCAGCAGGGTTGTGGAGAACCACGGCAGTCAAGAAGGTGAGTAGTAACTTGGAGACAAGAAACTGATGTAAAGCTATGGCGTTAGGATGCAAACAAGGCTGTTAAGTGTAAACATATCAACAGGGTGCCTAAGGTGATCCAAAACATCTCAAGAATCTCTTTAGCAATTCAGAGACTTGAACCCTCAGTAGAAATTAAAAAATGGTGAATTCTTTGCTCTCTACAAGTGGCAAAAACATTATCTACCATGGAAATTGTGCAAAATTTTGTGATGAATGTACAATTGTTAGTTTGTAAAATGTGGTAAAAACATCACTGTGCAATTTGAGATTGGAATTCAAAGGATTTTGGGTCTTGAATAAACTAGTCGGTGTTTTTTCTTCCATTTTGGTACCATAGGAGACATAGAGGGATTATGTATATTGTGTAAACGCAAAGCTTGGAAGGCTTGGCTCATGTGGTAACTAAGAACTTACATTTTTCATGTTCTTTATGAGATAGCAATTGAAGAAGACAGGATGTCTGAGTTGTAGGGTTGCATAGCAGTTGTGGAGTAGTATTGTATGTTCTGTATCGTCCCGACTCCAACTATCCATACAGGTGATGTAACTACCATACTCACATTATACTTCCATGGAGAGCGTTTTCATCTTCCTAGTCCTTACAAATCAACCAAGGTTTTTTTTGTCCTTGCATGATAAAATCAGTTTAACTCCAAAATGGAAGAAGTCGAATGAATTCATAGTGATCAAATGAGGATAGGCACCTGCTTGATATTACCTTTTTAATTTGTGCCCTGGTTCCTAAATTTTACTCCATGTAAAAATATTTTTTAATAATTATTTAATTTAATTTTTTATTTTAAGTATTTAAAAATATATATTTTTTAATACAGGTGTTTAAAAACATCTTTTAGATTAATAATGATAATATTATTAAGCTGCCCCTATCATTAGAAATTATCGGCACAACTTAAATAATTTTTGACTATGCATAAGCTATTTCAGAATTAATTTTGGAAAACACAAAGCACTATTACTTGTAAAAGCACACAATAGTCCCAATTTCTCAAATATTTATATTTACCAGCAACAGTCTAAGACAGTTCAGTCACCATTTCTGAATTGTAAATGTTGAGATGCAAAAGATTAATAAATATACGAGAACCTATCTTCCTTGACATTTCTGGATGTGATGGTGGGATGTGGTTTGAAAATGGTAATCCACTGGTCCATTTTTTTGGGGATGACAGTGGCTGACAGTGTGTGTGTGCGTGTACACGTGTTTGTGTGTAAACTTAAATTTTTATTCTGAGGGCATTCTTTCTGTTAGAAAGAGCATGTGAAAGTACATATATGGCACCAAATTGACTGCTATGAACTTATGGTAGAGATGCAAGACTATAGTTTTAATCTTGAAATTGATGACTAGCATTTTGGAGACCAGAAACTGATGTAAAACTATGGGGGTAGGATGCAAACAAGGCTGTAAAGTGTAAACATATCAACAGGGTACCTAAGGTGATCCAAAGCATCTCAAGAATCTCTTTCGCATCTTGCAGACTTAAACCCTAATTAGAAATTTAAAATCGGTGATTTTTTTGCGCTGTACAGGTGGGAAAACATTATCTATTAAAATAATGCAATGTTTCTTTAATGGTCATCTTGTTCATCTTTGGTAGTTTCTATTTTCGTCTTCAGTTCAGGGTTGTTTCTTTTAGAAACACCGTCTTTGTAAATCTATATAAGGAGCTTTCGTCTCCTTTGTTTAATACTTTGATTTACCGTAACATGGTATCAGAGATGGGATTTCATAAAATTTGGTGATTTTTAAGAGAAAAATTAGAGTCTCTTCTGATTTGGAGTTATTTTTCTGAAATTTGTTTTTTGATTTTTTATGAAAATAAAAAATTGGAGGTATTTTTTGAAATTTTTGTGTTTACTCGAGGATTTTTCTTTGTGATTTGAAAAGGCTGTTCTTTGCGTGCGACCTCCATTGAAATGGCAAGTTCGTGATTGTTTTTTTCCTCGTGCCGACTCTCTGTTATACGGCCCGCGCCCCTTCTTAGTCATGTTTTAGGTGCTGTGTCTGGGTCGTGGTTCTGTTCTTTGTGTCGATGGGTTTCACGACATGGAGGTTTTGTTTGCTCGTGGTTTCCACCTCTTTTTTGTGCCTTTGTGTCTGCTTTTCATGACCTCGTGGCTTTTGCTGCTCATGACTTCCTGGCTATTGATCTCAGCAATAGAGCTTTCACACGACGTCCATGTTTTTGGTTCATGTTCTGTGCGCGTGACGGCTAGGTTTGTTTTGTGCCCACATTTTCTTCTGCCCATTGGCTCTCTGATGCGGTGGTTCTAAATATTTGCGTTTTTACTCAACTCATGCCCGCATTTTGGCACCTTCTGCGCGCGAAGGAGTTCCGTCTTGAGTGTTTGTGGTCATCTTTTGGTTTCTTTCTGCCTTCAACCTTGGGGTTTTTTGCAGAAATAAAGATGTCTTTTGTTGGGATTTATAATTTTGTCCCTTAAAAAGTTATTCTGGGGTTTTGAATAATTTTTTCTCCTTAAAAAAATTCTGGTGCGTTTTTTAATAGTTTTTTCCCTTAAAAAATTCAGATCGGGATTTAATAATTTTCTTTTAAAAATTTTTTTGTTGGGTTTTTCATAATTTTTTCCTCAAAATTTTTTTGGGAGGCTTTTATAATTTTTTCCACAAAAAAATTATGTCAGGTGTTCCTGTTTTTGTTAAATTTCAAACCAGAATAGCATAAGATAAAACAAGAAAAAATCAGGCAACACAAAAACACCAAAGTTATCCTGGGAAAACCCTCCAACTTGAGGGGAAAAACCCAGCCACACCAAAAATTGATACTTTATTGAAAAATCAGAGTCTGAATACAAAGCTTCACAAGCTTTCAAGTCTTCACACCCAACTCTCTTTTAAAATAACAAATCTGCAACTGGAAGAACTACGGAAATAATAAAGAACACACCCACAATATCTCCTTCACACAATACTGAATATCAAAGAAGAACAACACTAATCAACAATACTGAAGACTCAATATAATTCTACAGCAACCACCTTCACACCCTGATCTGAGAATATAGTCTTAACAGGAAATACGACAATCTCTCTATTCCAAAAGAACAGCATCGGCAACCTTAAACTTTCATCACCGAAGAATACACATAGCAGAGAACCAAAGAACGACACTACAGCCTTTTATCCAATCACAATGCATAGCGATGACACTTCATTTACTTGAGCAACTCAACAGTCATGAACTTAAGTCTCTACGATAATAAACGGTTACATTACATGAGACCCTTTGAATTCCCAGAGTTATGCCAGGATATCACTCTTCAATATTGAATGCCAACATAATGAATTAAAGCTTCTTAGATACCTGACTGCCATGGCACACACCAAACGACAGTTACAAAGCTCATGGCGTTACATGAGCTGGAGCGGCAGAAATGACTCTTCAAGTAGATAAACGTTCAAATACTCTTCACAGTCGAAGTCACACGACAATCAGGAAGAATTAGACATCGCAGGGAATAGGCAACACATTCATACAACCTGTATGCTGATGGAGTCATTGCAGATATAGAAAAAATTGTCTCCTGCAGCTACAATCACTAACAGTTTTTAGGGTTTTTAACTTTATGTTTTTCCTGAAAAACGATGCTTTGTAAACTTCAGTTTCAGACAAATCGTGGCTTCGAACATTATCTACCATAGAGAATGTGCAAAATGCTGTGATGAATGTACAATTGCTAGTTTGTCAAAAGTGGCAAAAAGTTAAAACATCACTATGCAGGTAGGGATTGGAATTCAAAGGATTTTGGTTCTTGTATAAATTTAGTCGGTGTTTGTTATTTCATTTTGGCACAATGGGAGGATAGAGGAATCATATATTTGTGTAAACCCCAAGTTGGAAGGCTTGGCTCATGTAATAACTTACATTTTTTATGTTCTTTGTGAGATTGCAATTGAAGAAGAGAGGATATCTGAGTTGTAGGGTTTCATAGCAGTTGTGGAGGAGTATAATATGTGCCGTGTGGTTCCAAGTAGCCATATAGGTGATGTAACTGCAATAGTCACATTAAACTTCTATGGAAAGGGTTTTTGTCTTACTAGTTGTTACAAATAGCCGAGTGTTTTTGTCTTTGCATGATAAAATCAGCATAACTCCAAAGTGGAACAAGTCAAATGAATTTATGGTGATCAAATGATGACAGGCACCTCCTTGCTATACCTTTTTAAATTGTGCCTTGGTTCTTAATTTTCCTTCCAATTATGTAAAAATACTTTTTAATATTTATTTAATTTTAATTTTAATTTTAGTTATTTAAAAATACTCTAATTTTTATACAAGTGTTTGAAAATATCTTTTATATTGATTATGATAATATTATTAAGTCGCCCCTAACATTAGAAATTGTCTGGGGCAACTTACATAATTTTTGACCATGCATATGCTATTGCAGAACTAGATCTGTAAAACTTATAGCTCTATTACTTGTAAAACCTCTAAAATGGCTAAAGCATTAGTCCCAATTTTTCAAATATTTATTTCGACCAGTAACAGTATAAAACAAGTTTGGATGAGAAAAACCAGTAAACATAAGAGAACCTATCTTCGTTGACATTTCTGGGATGGGATTGTGGGATGTGTTTTAGAGATGGTAGTCCACTGTTTCATTTTTTGGGGATGGCAGTGGATGACCATGTGTGTGTGTGTAAAGTACACATATAGCACCAAATTGACAGCTAAGAACTGATGGTAGAGATGCAAGACCATAGTTTTAATCTTGAAAACAAACATGTATCTGGCTGAGATTGCACTTGGTGACCATAGCCAGCATCCTTAACCATGTCCAACTTGTGACCTGTGCCTTTGGTACATGTCAGTTTCTTTATTTAGGGTGTTGAAGAGAAAATGAGAATGACTTGGCCTTGAAACCTAACTGCCGGGCACAGTCTATTGAGTATTACTGTGCTTCCAACAGAAAGGCTGTATCCTCTTTCCTATTGTGGTAATTGTACATGTGACGGGGATGATTCACAGGCCACTAAGCTGCAGAGAGTCAATGTTATGCTACTAATCTGATCCTTCCTGAAAACAAAGTCATCATTGTGGAAGGCAGACAAGCTTTATCCTACAAGTTTGTGCTAAAGAAGGCCAGAGAGGGGTCTGATAAGCTTTAACACAGACCAATTTTCCTAATGTGGAGGACAATCTCTATCCTCAAATATTGCTCCTCACAAAGAACACTCCACCCCTATGCTCTAAAGAATAATGTATAAGGTTATTGTCAATCTGGACAGCAACTGAACCAACTTTGGTAAACAGAAAAAAAAGTATTCAATGCTGACAGTTTCTGAGTGAGTGGACTCCTGCTTGCTTAGTCATGAGGAAACCTAATTTTGATTAGGCTTCCAAAGAAAACCTTGGGCAAGCTGGAGCAAAATGCTCATCATCATGGATGGAAATAAGTTGTAGGTAATGGCATATTCAGTTTTCATTTCCCAAGGGACAAATAATGAGGTAGAATCTTGGGTCTTGGTAGAGTGCCTCATATTGGCACTTGGTTTTTGTCTCACTGTTATAGGGTTCGGAGGTGACTTGGTCATTATTTATTCTGCAATCAATAATGAACAAACTCCAAGCTGGAACTTAAGTGATATTTTTCAAGGGGCCTGGTGGCACCCTAAATTTTGAGAGTCCTAATCCATTATCAATAAGCAAATTTCTCCATACTAAAAAAATCAAAGGAAGGAAGCTTTATGACACAAATAAATAGAACTAACTAATCGAAAGCCTTTAGAAAATGCTGGAATTTCGACCTTCTGCAAAGATGATGCTGACAGAGCCTGAAAATGGTCGCATTTTAAAAATCTAAAAATGACCTAGTTCGGGAAATCAAATTTCCTATCTCCAGTAAAAATCTTAGCTTTCCACGAGGTGTTTTGGTATTTCGACCAGACCCAAATCCAAAAGTTAGGTAGTTATTTTCTAGTTAGTTTATTGTTTTTCAAAATAATTTGTAATAAGGGTTGTGTCTTTTCACCCTAAAGAGGTGTGAAAGCCACTCAAACACATATATATACATAATGTAAAATGTAGAGTGAGAGACATATTGGAATAAGCAATTAGAAGAAGAATATTTGTAAGGGAAGATGTAAATATTAAAGCATGACTTTAATATAAATTTCAATATTATATTTTAATAATAAATAAAAGGTCCTTTTTTCAAGGCAAAGAGATTGCAATTAAAATGTTGATTCACCCTTTGTGATCAATAAATAGATTATTGAATTATTCTGACAGAGTTTTATTTTTGCATTGGATATTTTCTTGCATTCTTTGTTCGACAATTAGGATAGTGTGAAATATATATGTTAATATTTATAGCCTGTCGGCTTAGATCAAACTCGGACAACAGAACTAATAATTATTTATTATTAATTAACACCCTAGATTGCACGATTTTATAATAATAATAGTATTGTTATAAAATAAAAGCATTTAATATATATTGTGTTTTATAATTAAAAATGGTCCATTATTTGGACAAGTCGGCCCTCCTTAAGGATGACAATTTTGATTATATTCACATATATATAGGAATCGATTTTGAGAGCAAGAGATCATCAAAAACATAATATGTTCTCTGCTCTTCAAAATCAGCTACTTGCGAAATTTATCTCTGCCCTCCTTGAGCGAATTTGACCTAGCTCTAATTGGCAATCATCAGCAACTAAGGAGATTAATTCTGCAGACTAGAGTTCGAACTAGGGCTGGAATTTGGACCTGTTGTAGCAGCATCCATTCAAGGCAGATCTACATCAAATTTGATCAAGCTAAAGAACAAATTGGGTACCTTCTTTCTAGCTTGCTCTATGATATATTGTTTCAATTTTAGGTCATCTCTAGATTGTTAATTTCCTTTGATTAATCTGAATATCTCAACATGGTATCAGAGCCTAGGTAGAATAAAAGATCATATTCAGATTATTAGGAAAATTAGTCTTAAACCCTAAGATTTGAAACATGGAATGTTCAGCCCTATATTCAGCTTTGTCTACCCAAACCTCAAACAAACTTTCTTGGGTTATTGATAGTGGAGCCTCAAGGCACATCTCTGGGTTCCGGGAAAACTTCGATAATTTTTTAGAAAACATTAAGGAAAATGTCACCATAGGAGATGACACCTCATATCCAATTATGGGCTTTGGGAATTGTAACATTCAATTGAAGTCCGACATATCCTTGCAACTATATCATGTCTTATATGTTCCAGGCATAAAGAGAAACCTAGTTTCAATATCAACACTTGAGGATAAGGGGTATAAAATTGCCTTTATGGATGGGAAAGTCTTAGCTTGGACCAAAAATTCTACTTTAAAACAAGCTTACACCATAGGACTTAGACATGAGTGTCTTTATAGACTTGATATTGTTTCATCTCAAGCCCTAATGGTTGAATCAATCAACTCAAGTGATCTTTGGCACAGGAGGCTAGGACATCTAAACTTTCAATCATTATCTTCTATGGATAAAATTGTAGTAGGCTTCCCTCATTTATCTCCTAGACATGAAGGAATATGCAAAGGATGTGCATTAGGGAAAAATATCAAATCCTCCTTCCCTAGTAGTGAAAGCAAGACTAAAGAAATTTTGGAAATAATTCATTCAGATCTTTGTGGACCCATGTCCGTACCGTCTATTGGAGGATATCTCTATTACATCATCTTTGTAGATGACTTTTCACGAAAAACTTGGATATATTTTCTTAAGAATAAGGAATCTTTTGATGTTCTCCACAAATTCAAAGAGTTCAAAGCTTTAATAGAGAATCTTACGAACAAGAAGATAAAAATTCTTAGAACGGATAATGGCGGAGAATACATTTCTGAAATCTTTAGGTCCTTTTGTATAGAATCAGGGATTAAGAGGGAGTTCACTGTTCCTTACAACCTTCAACAAAATGGAATAGCTGAAAGGAAGAATAGAACCATAGTTGAAGCAACTAAGGCCATGTTACATGATCAAAATCTGCATACTTCACTATGGGTTGAGGCATCCGACATTGCGGTTTACATTCAAAATAAATGTCCTCATTCAACTCTGCACAATAAAACTCTTGAAGAGGCATTTAGTGGTAACAAACCTGATGTGAGTCATCTTCGAATATTTGGTTGTCCTGTGTATTTTCATGTTCCAAAAGAAAAGAGGACAAAATTAGAACCTTCATGAAAGAAAGGAATATTTGTGGGATATAGTGAATCTGCCAAGGCATACAGGATATATGTTCCAGGACAAAGACATATTGAATTAGGCAGAGATGTTATATTTGAAGAAGATCTTGTTTTCTCTATCTCTAAAGATTCGGCATATGATGAATTAACTCATTCCAACCCTCCTGAGAATCAGGGGGAGTATCATGATATTGTTGAACATGATCAAGTAAATGAACCTAGCACTTCCATCATCAAGAAAAGACCGTTGTGGGCCACCAAAATGTTGGAAGATGCAAACAACTTTGTAGCTCCGGCAAGAACTTTCAGGGAAAGTAAAAGACCTAAGAAATACTCTAACTATGCTGCACTTATGAGTGAAATTATAGATTTTGAACCCTCTTCTGTTTGTGAAGCACTTAAAATCCAAGCTTGGAAAGATGCAATGTCAGAAGAATATGGATCCATAATGAAGAACGATGTATGGGATATTGTTCCTAGACCCAAGAACAAATCCATGGTATCATCAAAATGGATATTCAAGATTAAACATGCTGCGGATGGTAGTATTGAGAAACATAAAGCTAGATTTGTAGCCAGAGGATTTACCCAAAAGGAAGGAATAGATTATGATGAGACATTTGCTCCCGTTGCTTGATATTCCTCAGTTATGGCAATAATTGCAATTGCAACTTCCAAAGGTTGGAAAATCCATCAAATGGATGTTAAAACTGCATTTCTTAATGGAGAAATTGAAGAGGAAGTGTATATAGAGCAACTTGAAGGATTTGTTACAAAGGATCAACAATCTTATGTATGCAAGCTTAGGAAAGCTTTATATGGGCTCAAACAAGCTCCTCGAGCATGGTATGAAAGGATTGATCGCTATCTTCAAAATTTGGGATTTTCAAAGAATGGTGCAGATCCTAATATCTATTTCAAGATATCAGATGGAGACATGTTGATCTTAGTACTATACGTAGATGATCTTCTAATCACAGGAGAAGAATACCTAATAGCAAATTGCAAACAAGACCTTGCAAAGGAATTTGAAATGAAGGATCTTGGCCTTCTTCACTATTTTCTTGGTTTAGAAGTATGGCAACAATCCTCTGGAATTATTGTAAATCAAGAAAAATATACGGTTGATATTTTAAAGAGATTTGGTATGATGGATTGTAAACCAATGTCCATACCTATGGAAATCAACCTCCTTAAGTTAAGAGAAGCCTCGGCTAGTTTTGAGGCAACAGATGCTAGTTAGTACTGTCAGATTATTGGATCTCTTTTGTATCTAGTTAACACTAGACCTAATATCTGTTATGCTGTAAATGCTTTAAGTCAATTTATGGTAGAACCTAAACAATTGCATATGAGTGCAGTTGAGCATATTTTGAGATATCTTCGTGAGACCATTGAGTATGGTCTATTATACAAAAATGTAAAACTGGATCTTCATGGCTTTACAGATTCAGATTGGACAGGATGCATTACAGACCGGAAGAGTACATTCGGATGTTGTTTTAGCTTGGGATCAGCTATGATTTCTTGGTTTACCAAGAAACAAAACTCCATTGCTCAAAGTTCAACAGAAGCAAGAGTATATTGCAGCTTCTCTCGGAGCTAGAGAAGCAGTTTGGTTAAGGAAACTCATAGTGGGATTATTTGGACAACCTATGGAACCTACTGTTATCTTTTGTGATAATCAGAGCTGCATTAAACTTGCCATCAACCCTGTGTTTCATAATAGGTCCAAAAATATTGAGATTCCTTATCACTATGTTAGGGACATGGTGGAAAGAAAGGCCATTAAATTAGAATATGTATGTACTGATGAACAAACTGCAGACATTCTCACCAAACCTTTAGCAAGAGGCAAACTTGAACATTTCAGGAATAAACCTGGCTTGGTGAAAATATGAGTTTGTTGTACTAACATTTCATTTGTGGTAAAGCTATTTATGCTTGCATGTGAATTGTGGCAGTTCACATTTATATTTTTGTTAAATATCATTGATTTGATTTCTTGTGGATCAGGGATCCACATTCGCATGGTTCAGGGATCCATTGCCGAGTAATGGGTGAGACATCATGGATTTGATGTCAAAAGACCATTACACCGATTAATGGGTGAGACATCATGGATTTGATGTCAAAAGACCATTACTCCGAGCAATTGGTGAGACATCATGGATTTGATGTCAAAAGACCATTGCTCCGAGCACTTGGTGAATATCATGGATTTGATATTCGTTAGACCAATGCTCGAGGATATCATGGATTTGATATCTTGTGGATCAGGGATCCACATTCGCATGGATTAGGGATCCATTGCTGAGTAATGGGTGAGACATCATGGATTTGATGTCAAAAGACCATTACTCCGAGTAATTGGTGAGACATCATGGATTTGATGTCAAAAGACCATTGCTCCGAGCACTTGGTGAATATTATGGATTTGATATTCGATGAACCAATGCTCTTAACATCATGGACTTGATGTCTCTATATATTGGAGAATTTGGTAATTCAATGTTATCATGAATATCATGGACTTGATATCCCTGTGGATCTAATCAATCCACTCATTCGGAGGATAACGTTTTGAGCCAAATTTTTATATAGACTTGGACTTATGGTAGATAGGATCTACCTTCATAGACTTGGAATCTATGATATCTTTGGATAGGGTATCCGAGATGATTATGTTTTTGTTCTCACTATCAAGGGTGATAGTTAAGGGTGTGTCCTGGAATAGATGGGATCTATGGTTTGATCTTACCCTCCAGTCTAAGGGGGAGTGTTAATATTTATAGCCTGTCGGCTTAGATCAAACTCGGACAGCAGAATTAATAATTAGTAATTATTAATTAACACCCTATATTGCACGATTTTATAATAATAATAGTATTGTTATAAAATAAAAGCATTTAATATATATTGTGTTTTATAATTTAAAAGGGTCCATTATTTGGACAAGTCGGCCCTCCTTGAGGATGACAATTTTGATTATATTCGCATATATATAGGAATCGATTTTGAGAGCAAGAGATCATCAAAAACATAATATATTCTCTGCTCTTCAAAATCAGCTACTTGCGAAATTTATCTCTGCGCTCCTTGAGCGAATTTGACCTAGCTCTAATTGGCAATCAACAGCAACTAAGGAGATTAATTCTGCAGACTGGAGTTCGAACTAGGGTTGGAATTTGGACCTGCTGTAGCAGCATCCATTCAAGGCAGATCTACATCAAATTTGATCAAGCTAAAGAACAAATCGGGTACCTTCTTTCCAGCTTGCTGTATGATATATTGTATCAATTTTAGGTCATCTCTAGGTTGTTAATTTCCTTTGATTAATCTGAATATCTCAACAATATATGTGTTTCCTTATCTCTGTCTAATCGGACTTCCAGCCGGAGAAGTTAAATTCCTTTTGGACTAATGGAGAATTGCACATAAGATTTGTCTTTTGCAGAGCTTAGGAGTAATTGATGATATTTTTATAAATATTGTCTCATAAAGTTGTATGTAATAATTCTTGTTATAGTTGACTCTATCGCCCGGATAAACAAAGGCACTGGTCATTTAAAATCATTGGAATATAATTATTGGAGTTATTAATTAAAGTCATAAATCTATATACTTCCTTCTTGCAAGTATCTAATCAATTATTGATAAACCTTACACAAACATTCAATCAATTCAAACATTCAACATTCAACTTTATTTTGATCGAGTTCAAGGATTTTGCCAACCGAGAAACTCACAAGCTTAAATTCGCTATAGAAGAGCTTCGAACCAGGTGATCAGGTTTGAAGTAAAGGTTCACCCGCCTAGGTGTAGTGAAGCCTAAAGAATAGGGGAATTGGATTATTCCCGTTCGTTGGCCAAGACTGATTGAAGCAATCCTATAGGAGAATTGGCAAAACTCTTGGATTTCCAATCTGTGGTTTTGGGAACCAACAGGGCCAAGGATTTGGCAACGTGTTTTTAGTATGTTGGTTTCTCTCATTGCTAATCAAGAAGCAACTGGGTAAGCAAAACTTTTGGCCAACTTGAAGTTGAACAAGATGTCTTCTTCCAATCTGCAATGCATTATTGTCTCAGGTTTTGTTAGTTTAGAGGTTGGCCTTGGCTGGGTGCTTCTCTCTTGTTCAAAGATTCAAAAATAAATTTAAAGATCAAATAAAATAAACCATAACTGCTCACTTCAATGGGCCCTACAAATCTAACGACTATAATAATCTTGAGACATGGTAATTTGGTGTCTTCATGGCATGCACATACTGTACATTAAATATATCTCCCAGCTTTTCATAACACTCAATCATTTCAACAGACTAAGATAATTAAAAAAAAATTAAAATACACCAACTCTTTACCATCATTATGTATGGGCAAGGTGATATGTGGATTGGAGTGTAGTCCCTCTTGAAAGCAATTGGCCTTCACTTCAATTTGCTGAGTTTTTATCACTTGAAACATTTCAACAAACTTGAAGTGGGTGCATGTTAAGTAGAGCTATATCTACCCTGCAATCACTTATTCCCACATCAGTTCCCATGCCTCTTTTTCTTTCTTAACTTTCATTTTTGTCACACCTATAATTTCATTTTTGCCTACGTTCCCTACACTGCATCAATGGCAGTCATTGGTATACCGGAGGCATGGCTTTAGCAGAGACCCCTTTCATGGCCCAGCCACAATCTATCACCTGATTTTCTTTCTTGTTGTACATCCCCAATGGATAGATACTTGGATGAATCAGTCTAGAGGGCCTTTTTGGATATCAATTGCCAATTTCATTGTAACAACTAACTTACTGTGCAAGCTGGCTCTGAGAGTATATGTATTGGAAGTTTTTGTTGGTTTTGACAGAAAGCACATTGTTATCATATTACTGCCTTCTCAAATATGGGGTTTATTTTGAGTATGACTAATTCCTTTCCAGTCTCCTGAAATTGGTTTTGTAGCTGCATTGATCTTGGTTGTTAGGCCCTCCTTTTGAATCATATCCTTGGTGCTATTGAATTAGATGGAGATTATGGCTTGGGATTTATTTGTGCAGCTTTATGTCTCATTATGCCGTCCATCACTCCCAACCTAAGTTGCTAGTGCTGGTTCAGGTTCGGATTTGGGTTTGAAATTTGTTCAAATTTTTTTTTGGGTGGGTTCGAATTTGTTTTGGGTTTGTCCCTACAAAAACATATGTTTTTTAAAAAAAATTATATATGTATATATATGCAGCAGCAAATAAGTTTATAGTATACACCACAATAATAATAGTAAAGCAACATAGAAAAATACACCACCATATATATTAATGTTTTAGTCCAACTGACATAACAAAATGCCAAAATAATCCAGCATATCAATGTTTCAGTTCAAAACTAATAATGTGAACATTAACAATCAGCCATCACTTATAAAATACCATAAAAAAATATCAAACATATCATCATCCTCCGGCTTGGCAAATTAGAAGCACAAACAGTCCGACTGGCATCGGTACTAGCAATGTCAGCCTCAGGAGAAGCCTCTATATCACGAGGTAGCTCATGATCGTCATCATCGACTGCAAGTGCATCTGATAATTGAATCATCCAACCCTACACACTCTTGTTCAACATCCCAATGCTTTGCCTCCCATTTTTTATAGGTATTGTCTTTGTGTGTTAGGAGCCTCAAGTTTGAATTCACATAGACCAAGTCTTCTGCCTTCTTGGAATGTAGTCTATTGCGTTTTATTGAATGGATGGAGTATGTGCTCTAGCTCCTCTCGGATGATGATGAACTAGCGACCTATCAAGATTTTTAATTTTGAAATTAAAGAGTTAAGAGTTTTGAATAAAAATTTTAAAAATAAATTCAATATTCATCAACAAAAATTTAGAATTTAGAATCTTAAGAGTTAAGAACTTGTGATAAAACATTGATGGCAACGATTTGCATGTGCTAGTACATTTCTCCATGCAAGTACCACCATTTATGAGAATCAACATTGTTCTTGTCTTCAAGAGTGTCAAGACCACAATCATCACTGCTTGCGAAACTCATGAATTCAGCCCTCACTGTAGGCCATATGCGATTGAGAAAGAGTCTGCGAAGGGCTGTCTTGTATCCGAGACCAATTTCAGGATCTCTATATGGGGCAACTCTAGTGCTACTCGCCTTAAGGATGGACTGACTATAGTACTTGGGACTCAATGCAATCGGAAGGAGATGCAAAGGGGTAGTCATTTTGTTCCATCTCTCCACCATGATTTTCTGTAGTTCCTTGAAGAATGTTTCTTTAGGATCTTTCTCTTTCTCATTTATGATTTTTTTTTAATATCTTCAATCATGGAGTCTATGCCATCTTATACCTCACCCAAGCAAGGCCTATCCATGTCAGTGTATCGAATCATGCTCAATATAGGCTTAGTGAATCTTAGGAGGTACTCAACCCGATCCCACTAAGAGTCATCTTGTATCATTGCCTTAATGGCAGCTGCCCTTGTACTACTAGATTGCCTCCATACGCACCAATTAGCATTGATTACCATTCTGGACAAGGACAATGCCTCTTTAACCTTCACAAGGCCTCTCAAAACAATCGTGTTGGAGGCGAAATGGGTCTCAACAACCTATTTTAAAATAAAAACAATAATAAATTAAAATCAAAATTAAAATAAAAAACATAGTAAGTTTACTAAAGTCTAAAACATATTTAAATTTTAAATAATTTAACTTACCTTGAAGAGCTCCAATCTCGAGAATTGTCTAAATATGGCTTGCGACATATGGTGGTTCATGTTGAACATTTGGATCTCCTAGGCATCTTCATAATTTTTTGATCCACTCAATTTTCGTGCCAATTTTTTGCAGCATTAGGTTGAGTGAGTGGATAACACAAGGTGTCCAAAAAATGTGTTTGAAGCGCTCCTCAACCAATAATCTGACAACCTACAATTTTTGGCATTGTCTGTTACTACTTGTACAACATTTTGAGGGTTAACTTGCTCAATGGCTTGGATGAGAATGTTTGCAATGAATGGACTGTCCTTCACTTCCCCTTCACAATGCATTGCTCTAAAAAACATTGCACTTCCCCTTCACAATACATTGCTCTAAAAACCATTGCACCTCTCGTGGTGTCCTTCACTTCCCCTTCACAATGCATTGCTCTAAAAAACATTGCACTTCCCCTTCACAATCCATTGCTCTAAAAAACATTGCACCTCTCATGGACACTACAATAACATTGACCAAAGGGGGATTTCTTGCATTTTTCCATCCATCAAATACTATGGACACACCTGTTTCAATCCATGAATTCCTCTACATGTTTCACCTCTTTGTCCAATAAAGTGGTGTGCACCTTCTCATAACCTGGGCCCTTGAATCCCCTTGGAGCCTCATTAATTGATCTCACCATTTTTCGCTGGTATAGTGAGCGAACAACATTAAATGCCAATCCATTTGCATAGTTGCATCTTGCTCGGCAATGTCTCTAGCCTCATTGCGAAATGACATTTCCAAGGGCCCCCTTGCTCTCTTATTTGTCACGAGATCTTGACTTTGAGGAACATGTAAGAATGGGCGACCCTTTGCGGGTTGTTCACTTGAAGTGGAAACTGAAGCCATCGAGCCATAAGCCTTTGATGCTTTTTTACTTCTAGACCTTTGCAAAAGATGAACAATTGGATTCCTAGCTGCTTTATTTGCTTGTTTTTGCTCTTCAATATATTTCAGCTAGGATGTCTAGTTCGCCCCTAAGGGCCCTCGGACCAGCCATGGTACGATCTAGTCCGTGGTTCTGGTTCGGTCCGCCTGTGCGTCTGGACAAGGTCCAGTTCACAGGGGGTCGTTCGAGCCAGACCACGCCTAGTTTGGACCCAGGCAGACCAGGCTGGAAAACATCAAACCACCAACGAACTTGGTCCCGCGGATGGTCAAATTCAGCAGCCAAGTTGGTTATTTTTTGCATTTAATTGACATCCACTGTTAGGGTTAGAATATGTTGGCGAATAGAAAAATAACTCTTGGTGCCTTTGTACATTAATAAAAGTTATTTTTGGCTTTGTGGGGTGCTTCCCCCAAGCCCCCATTGAAAAATCTGAGGGGAAGCTGTGCCGATAAAGTGGGTAAAAATTAACCTCCGAGTGAATTAGGCTCCATATAACATCCACAACCCTAAAAAGTGGATTCTAAAGACTTATGTTGGCTTCCACTTCTCAGCTTGCACTTGATGAATTTGAAGATTTTGACACCAATAATGTTATTGGTGCAGCTGATCCCATTGGCCTTAGCTCTGTTTGTGAGTCAATTGATGCCAATGTAGAAGAAGATGAAGAAGAAGAAGAAGATAATGATGATGAAGAAGAAGAATATTAATAAATTTTTAATCCTTTAGTTGAACTTGAAACAATGATACTTGAACTTGATGTTATGATTTATCACTTGACATTTTAATGTTTTGAATCTTTGATGTTGAACTTGAGTATATGTCAATATGATGCTATGATGGTATGATCATGATTCATGATGCTATGATGTTATGATTACAAGTTTATGGTGTTTAAATGTTTTGATGATATTATGGGACATTCTAATCTTAACTCATGCTTCCAGGCTTCATAAATATGTATATATATAATTTTTACATGTTTTTGTACTAACGAACCCAAACCCCTTTTCAAAATTTTGCCGTACTGGTGAACCGGTCCTTCGTACCCGAACCTGAACCCGAATTGACATCCTAGTATTTTAGTACAAAATGGTTTGCAAGAAGGGTTTTAGGTGGAGGCTGGCCTTCAACTCTTGGCTTGCCTGGACAAAACTTGATACCTTTCTGAGGAATAAAGAACAAATTCGCATTCACTCTACTATAAGAGCTACTATATTCGTCTTAGCAATGGCTGCAAACCGAAACATAACCTCCTCCCCCTGGCATTTGCCAAATCATTTCCACGTATTTCCATAGTGGAGAGCCTGGGTCTATTTTGAACTGGGAGTTCCCAATGGAAGAAGCACTTGCCATTGTTGGTTTTTTAGGATTAGAATTGAAAGAAAATAGAAAAGCAATACATAAGACAAGAACACAATGTTTACCCTGGGAAAACCCTCCTATTTGAGGGAGAAAAACACAACAAATAATCTCTTATACATTAGATAAATAAGTGCAGAATTCTGCATACAACAATCAGGCCTTATACAGGGCAAGTCTCATACAACAATAGATATGTCTCTTCTCTTGATGTGAAAAAAAAGGAATACTCTTGAATATCGATCTCCTTGAAGCAAATAAAATAATGCTACATTCATCATTAATCAACCAAAGAATATCAAACTGTAATATATCCGATTAAATGACCTGCCTAGACTTATCAAATTCTCTTCCTCATGAATAGTCAGACTCTTCATTGACCAGTCAATAAAGAGTCAGCTGTTACAAATAGGATGACGATATAGGAATACCTGTCAGATGTTTGTGATGATTCGTCTTCACAACATATGAAACAACACATTACCAAGATTGCTACATCAGTCCTTTATTTAATTTGAATTTTTGCAGAGAAAGATAGCTCCCGATGTTATATCTCCAATGCTCCCTCTTAGCTAGGGAGTTATCTTTCCAGATATCCATGTCATGGAATCTCTCAACATGATACCCACAATGGCTACACCCATTTGTGGAAAATATTTTTATCGCGGAATCTCTCAACGTGATAACGTCATGGAATCACTCAACACGACATCCACCATGGCTACTTCCATGTGTGGAAAGAAACATATACATAAGCTCACATCACGGAGTCACTCAACGTGATGTCGTCACGGAATCTCTCAACATGACGTCCACCGTGGCTACTCCCGTGTTTGGAAAGAAGCATATACACAAGTGCCCATCATAGAATCACTCAACGTGATGTCGTCATGGAATCTCTCAACATGATGTCCACTATGGCTACTCCCATGTGTGGAAAGAGGCATATCTCTCAAGGGTTTTCACCCCATATTTCTCCATCTCGGAGAAATATGCATTACAAGGGCTTTCACTTCAGGTTTCTCTCTCTCACATAGAAATGTACATTACAAGGGCTTTCACCTCATATTTATCTCTCATAGAGAAATATACATTACAAGGGCTTTCATGATGATATGACACCCTTTGAAGCTCCAAGCACTTGCATCAACCTCTTGACCTTTTCGTTCATGAATGCTTGCTTTAGAGAAACGGTTTTCAACACACACCTCTGAAACTTCTGACATGCTAGAGTCCAAGACTGTCCTCCTCAACCTCATCCCAGATCACCCTATGTTTGTAGAGCTACCAATATCAAATCTAGATTGACTGTGCAATTCTGTTCTTTGTAGCTGAAGAGTTTTTCCAAGGACCTTAGCACCTGGCCTTGCAACACTGCAACCCACTTAGCTGACATCTTCACTTCTTCACATAACTCCCTCTTGATTGCAAAGAAATTCTCTTGAAGTGAACTCCCCTCTATTGATCTTAGAACCTTATTGCTCTCAACTCATGCCTTGAATTCTTGGAATTTAACTCCCTTTGAATGTCATTTCCTCCTCTTAGAAGAAACTGATCACAAGACAATTTGAATAGGCTCTTCTTGTTTGAGAGATGGCTCCAGTTATGTGCCACCAACTCAGCCCAATGACAGCAAGCTGTGTCTCCATTCTTCAGCTTGTGTGACTTCCTCATAGGATGCATCAAGCTCTTCCTCCCTTGAATGCAATCTGTCATCATCCTTATGCTCCTTGATCCGTCGTGGAAGCATTTTAGAGAGATTACTAATAGTTCATAGGATCAACCTATCCTGAAGAGAAACACCAATGCTAGAAACATACATGATTCACTATTCTTATGTATGGACTACATAAAGGATTCATGAACATTATTCAAGGGTATGAAATACTTATCTCTTTATTGTCCACATGGATAGTCAAGTCTATTCCTTCACAGATAAAATTTCAAAAAATGCTCTGTAGTAAATTGTGCTATGCTCAAATCAAACTCCCCTCATACACCAATTTGTAGAACTCAGGAAATGCAGAAATCCTTCACTGGTCCAAGCCCAATTTTCTGTAACTCGATTTTTATTTGGAAACTCCCGATCCCAGTAGTTATTGACCCGATATTTCTATTAGCAACCACCTTCAGGTAACACCGCTCCTTGCTCATAGTAATATTGCTGATAGAGCCTGCTCAGTGCTTTTACTAAATTCCTGCCTTTGCTGTGCCACAACACTTCCATTTCTAGTCCTTCAACACCCCATTTGTAGTGCAAGACTTAGAATAGTTACCTTCCAATAGCTTGAATGAGAACACAAATTGAGATTAGCTTCAAAAGTAGCGTTTTTGTTAAACAAGATACAAACTGCTCTTCCTTCTTAATTTAGCCATTCGCATAGTTCTCAGTCATGCACCTTCTCCACTAGACAACATTAACGCTAAATCACATCAATATCTTTTCCGACCAAGGAACCAAAACTTGAGGTCATCTTCTGCGATGTGATGCCCTGCTGCCACCATTGTGGGCATCTTTCCCTTTATTCCAAACGAGTACCAGGGCTATCACGCCCAGAAGTAGCTATACATAAAGGGCCTTCATTCTATGCAAATTTAGAAGCATGGTGTAGGGGCATAAGCTGAGAACCAGGTTCAAACCAAGGATGAAAGTTCAAGTCAGAGCATATAAGACATCAAAATGGATTTAAATAATTAGTTCATAGGTGTGTGAAGTTGTTTATGCAAGTGTGTGTTGGTTTTCAATAAGATCCTATGTGTGGTGGCAAAGACAAGGTGGCATCCATATAAGCTCACCTTGCCTTTAGCCACCTAGGATATGCTTTTAGCTAATTTTTGGCTTGTTAGGTGTCTTTTCTGTCTTTAGGCATGTGTGGTTAGGGAAAAAGCCAATAAGGCTTCTTTATGATTCCACGTGTCAACAAGTTGCTAAAAGTGTCAATATTGCATTATTGCCTTGTGCAATTTTGCAAGATTCTTGTAAATGACTCCAAAATCTTGTATATTCGGCTGTAACTGATCCAAGAAGGTTTCTTGGGAGTTACAGGACAAGTCATCAAAAACATGGGGTCTAAGATATGGCGGACAGATTTGGAGAAGAATAGATTGAAGTTGCTGCAAGTTTACATTGTTTCTCACTGTTTTCTGCTATTGTACAGATCTGTACGGACTCACCAGTACGATCCAGGGATTGCATGATATAGAGTAGTCTTCTAGCTTCCTTTTGGTTTTTGTTTGAAGTCTTGAAACCCTTTGTGTTCAAAGATATAAGCTTTTTTGTGACTGTAGGTTTGAAACCCTCCTTGTATTGAGGGTTTGGCTTCAAATGGCCATTTCTTGAAGATCCCCCAGTGGTTTTCTATGGCCTTTGGGGAATCTCTTGTTTCATTTATGCTCTTTGAAATTATGCAGGTCTTGGTTTTTAATTTGTAGGAACAAAGGAGAACTTGGAGGCCCTAGGTGAGCAACACCAAGTGGTCACCTAGAGCCAAATGGAGACAGCAAGTTTATTTTTGCTGTAAATTGAATTGAAAGCTAAAATTGTAGATTTGAAGTTGTTTCATGATTACTCAGAGGGTCCCAAAGGTTAGAGTCATTGGGGATATGCATATAGGGTAGTTCCTTCATAAATCTAGCCTATTTAGCCCTCAAGTTCATGCAACCAGCAAGCTCAATCCCACACATGATCTTTCCAAAGGATGAAATTGTGTATTTGACAGTATTTCATGGTATCCTAGATGTCCCAAGTGGTTGGAGTCTGAGATCAGACCTCTGCATAATAGCTCCCTCTTTATGCCACTTAAATAGGCCTTTTGTTTCCATGCACATGGTGTAGACAGTCATATAGACATATGAGTGAGAAGGTGAAACCTTGAAGTCTTAAAGAACTCTGGAAAGGGTGTCTGAATCACCCTATAGTTTACCTAGTCCTTTGGCAAATATGGGAGATAAATCAAGAAGTCATTGATAGGAGGGCTAATTGTGTATTAGGCCTGAAGACTTGGTGATAGCTGGTCCATTTCATGGAGAGATGGAGTCTTGAGGTTTTCAATTCTAAAATAAGTCTGAAAATGGTATTTCAAACTGTTGTTAGTTTTCTGAGATCTTGTGGTACAAAAAAGTTATGCCCCAAAAACTAGGTGGACATGACTAGTAGAAGAATAGGTCCTTATAAAGCAAGTATACAGAACCAGGGTTGTGGGTCTTGGTTGTGAGGTCAAATAGGCCTTATTACTATCATACATGATGTTTGTAACCTCAGCTGATCAATTTGAGTCTCTTGTCAAGGTTTGAGTCATAAGAAGGATCATACCCTCTAAAGGTCACCATACACCATTTGGGCATTGTAGCCAGTAATGAAGGAGGGATACTCTCAGTGTTAGGAAAGTGATGAAGAAATAAAGTGAACTTGATTTGAACCTCCCCACATGAAGCATGAGCCCTTTGATGTAGTCTAGTTGAGTGATTATTCCTCCTAGACTTTCCAGAGGTGTGATCTGCATGAATTTCCCCTTGCTTCTGTCGATCTTCGACATTTGCAAATCTTTACAAACCCAATAACCTGCAGAATATATCTGAAACCTCACAGGCCTGGAAGGAGGGCCTGCTCTGATACCATGTTGGTTTATTTTAAGAAAAAAAATGAAAGCAAACAGAAAAGCAATACATAAGACAATGAACACAATGTTTACCCTGGGAAAACCCTCCCACTCAAGGGAGAAAAACCCAACAAATAATCTCTTATATATTACATAAAGAAGTGCAGAATTCTGCATACAACAATCAGGTCTTATACAGGGCAAGTCTCTTATAACAATAGATATGTCTCTTCTCTTGATGTGAAAAAAATTAAGGAATTCTCTTGAATATCGATCTCCTTGAAGCAAATAAAATAATGGTACATTCATCATTAATCAACCAAGGAATATCAAACTGTAATATATTTGATCAAATGCCCTGCCCAGACTTATCAAATTCTCTTCCTCATGAAGAGTCAAACTGTTCATTGTCTCGTCAATGAAGAGTTAGCCGTTACAAATAGGATGATGATATAGGAATACCTATCAAATGTCTGATGATTGGTCTTCACAGCATATGAAACAACACATTACCAAGACTGCTACATCAGTCCTTTATTTAATTTGAATTTTTGCAGAGAAATATAGCTCCCGATGCAATATTTCCAACAACCATTCTATGAATCTATAAACAATATACAAAGCCACAAACCAAAATGAAAAAATAAAATAAAGCTAGAGAGTTTATTTTATTTTGTAAAACAAAATTCAAAGAAAAATTTAAAAAACAAACAAAATCAACAAAAACCTACCTTTTTTGTTGAAGTCTTCCTCTTCAATGTCTTTGAGGAGTTCTCCACATTTGCAACCATGTAGGTGGCTGGTCAGTATAATGACTCTGTAACTAAGGATTGGACATCCTTCTTATAATGACTCTGTATTTAAGCAGTGCCAAATATCATACTAGCATAATATACTGAGCTCATTAAATTATCGACTAGGGACATAAACTTGAAATGATGCCCACAAAGTATATGCTCTAACCCATCTTAAATGTCATCATAACTTATGCAATTGAAATGCTGAAGGAAATACTAAGCTAAGAAAAGGATTAACAATCTAAACTAATACTCTGGAATAATGCTACAAATAGGAAACTAACTATTTGCCTATGCTGCAGGAAACAACCAATAGTTCTGTTACCATATGGCTGCAGGAGCAACAGAGTTCTAAATACTTCTATTGAAACTGAAAGCTGATTTCTACCTAGCTATGAACTAAGTTCACTTCCCGCGTGGGCCCCCACGGAAGAGTGAATGAATAACAACTCAGAGATTAAGAACTGTAAATATCATTTCATTCATGAGTAAAACACAAGTACATATTGTGGCAACAAAATTCTATTTATCACTACTGCTGGATTACAAGAGGATTCCACACAAAAACTAACTAGCTCAAGAATCTAAACTCTAGCTTATTTATAACATCAACATAGAACATAACTCCCCAAATCTAGGATCCTCCAATGTCAGGGATATGACGATATTGAAGATACAAAACAACATCATTTAATACAGGAGCAGGTTGCATTCAGTTGCACATGAATTCAGGAGTTCATGACTTCTAGATCTTCTCCATAATGGTTGATAACCGTGTCGACTCAGCCCGCAATGGTAACCGCTGATGACTGAAAGTAATGGAATCATTATGAGCTCAAAACATTTAACCAACTTCTTATCACCACTTTGTCTTCTGATGCTGACTTCTTCTTCCCTTGCTGACTTGCCATTTTCCTGCAAAAGATTAGCGTGCACATGCAAAAATCGCAATACATATCCAAGATAAAATTCATAATAAGTTTTTCTTAGATTAGCTTTGCTCTTATCACATGGCTACAGGAAGAACTACCCAATCAATGCAAGATAGAAAGATACGATATTTCATTCCATGTAACTATATAACATATATGTACAACATATTCATTTAATCTTAGAAACATCGAAGTGCACACACATATAGCAGTATAAACATAGGCAGTCTGAATAAGTCCATCAAAAACTCATAAAGTTTCCAGGTCCTAGCCATAAAAACATATAAAAACATGAACCAAGTAGGACTTAAATTGGCCTCATCAGTAGGCATAGCACACAAACAAACTTAGAGCATGCAACAATCACCTTTCAACACTCCTTGAGGAATGACAACCAAACAAGAAAGTTTAGCAATGGAGGCAAGAAGTTTCATTTTCATTCACAAATGCACAAATGACATATGTTTTACCTTTTTGGCCTTTTTAGTGGTCTGTTTTCGGGTTGGCATTTGTTTGTTTATTTATTATATGTATTTTAACATTTGTGTTTTATATTATAATTATATTGTATTTTTTTTTGTTTATTTATTTATTTGTATTTTAATAATATTATTATTTTATTATATTTTCTTTAGAAAAGGGGACATCATAGTCCGCCCTTCCCCAAAATTGCTTTTCCTCAAGCAATACCAATTCAATGTGAGTGGCTTTTGTTGTGCAACTCTAATATCATTCCATCTTACAAATTTTGAATTCAATAGATTGGATCTCTAATTGATTTCAGATTGATTCGTATCTTTTGATTATTCTAGTTTATTCTCATATTCTAGATTACTAAGAATATAGTCAAACAATGAACATACACAATGGAAACATAACGCACACACTTGGATGCATGAAGACACAAAGCATACATGGAGTATACACATTAATGCATGAACACATGAAGCATACATGAAGTAGACACATGAATATATGCAGATACAAACATACACATGAAAACATAGGGCAAACACATGAATATGTGTGTACATAGTTCAGCTGGTCCACAAGAGGAAGGATCTTCCAACCATGACCAGAACCATCTCTTGGAGTAACAAATCCACAAGAGGTAGGAGCGTCCAACCAGGACCAGAACCATCTTTTGGAGTAGCCAAACCACTAGAGGTAGGAGCGTCCAACCAGGACTAGAACCATCCCTTGGAGTAACCAATCCACAACAGGTAGGAACATCCAACCGAGACCAGAACTAGCTTAAGGTTCTGATTTGAATCATCTTCTAGTTCTGGAATTCGGCCTTCTTATTTGAAATCGTTCTTGTCTGCTCTGATTTTTGCTTGTTATTGTTTTGGATTCGAATTTATTGATCCCCAAGAGAAGTCCTTTCAATTCATATATATAGAGCGCTTCATGAAACTGTGTGACTTTATTCTTCAAGGGGGCCGACCTTAGAGATTTGTTATTTTATTTATTTTTATATTTAAATGTTATATTGTATCATTATTTATTTATTTATTGTTTGTTTGTTTATTATATATATTTTAACATTTTTATTTTATATTACAATTATATTGTATTATTTTTTTGTTTATTTATTTATTTTTATTTTAATATTATTATTATTATTTTATTATATTTCCTTTAGAAAGGGGGGGCATCACAGTTGGAGGGCTGAATTGACTAAAATAGACAAAAAAAAGCTTGAAAAGAAAGGGGGACATCACAGTTGGAGGGTCGAATTGACTAAAATAAACAAAAAAAAAGCTTAAAAAAATTCAAAAAATTCAAAAAATTCTGTTTTTTGGCCAAAGTCGGCCTGGGTCCTGCTGCAGATTTTGAAATTCGCCATAAAGTCTGCAAAATTCGGCCCAGGTCCGTCTGAAAGACTTTGGGCCGAATTTGCATGCCTGCGGCCAAGTTTTGGACAAATGGAGTCCGGCCTGGACTTTTGGCTGGACCCGACCTGACTTTGCAGATGCCAGATACGAATCTGGTAATGTAGCCACCAACACAATTCTGAGAAGTTGGATTCTTTCTTTAGTGACATCCAGGTTCCACAGCTTGTCCACCATGCCCAGGAGTGGCTGGAGTTGCTGCAAGTGCAAAATTGTTCACCTCGAATCTTATACTTTTTTCTTATGCCTTCAAAAATGTGCCCATTGCCTGCCTATTTGAGTACTTGCTTGTTGCAACATTTACATCTTGCCTTATTTTTTCCCATTTAATTTTTTGTACTGCCTACATCAGAGAAGAGTATTACACAAGAAACTAGTGCCTGTTTATGATGTGGCTTCATATGGAATTCAGGATAAAGGCTCAAGGTTACAAATGCCAAGCAAAGCATGGTCCATGTTTGCCACACTGCTGACATTAACATCACCAATCTGCTCACCATATGATCAAAACTGAGAATATAAACATCCATGGTTTCTTGTCTAGGTATGCAATGGTTCTTTCTTTCCGTTTCTTGTTAATATTTTAATTTCAGTTATTTTTAAAGTTCAGCACATGTTTTTTCATAAAGCAACAAGGTGTGTGTGTGTGTGTGTGGGGGGGGGGGGGGGGGAGGGGTGTTCGACATGCTCAGTGTGGGTGAGAATTTGATTGATGCAGAATGCTTGTGCTTTCAATGGAAATATATTGATAATGATGGTCGGGAGAGCAGCTGAACACTTCCTATGTTTATTTTGAAGTGGAGGAACATGTAGATGAACATGGAGGAGGTGTAGGTGGACATGGTAGAATAATTTGGGGAATTGGATGGCATGTCAGAGTGAGAAGTTGATTATTGTGAAATGCTTGTGCTTCAATGGAAAGTATATTGACGGTTTGGGTGAGGGAGCTGGTGTGCACTTCCTATGTGTTTTCTGAAGTGGAGTAACACGGGGTAATGAGCATGGATGAAGGCATAGGTGGACAAGGGAGAATGCATTGTGGTACTTCCGAACTTCAATATTGATTGGAAATGGTTGGCATGTTTAAACATCAAATATGAATGACAATTTGACAACTCATTCAACTTAACACTGGTTAATAGTTGTCCTTTTTTTTATGGGCTTGAAATTACATTGACTATTGAATCATAATTAAGAACCGTGGGACATAACCTCATTTTGTTTGTTTCCTATGGTTATATTTTGTATCTCTAGTAATTTTAAATTTAGAGATTAAATTGTGATAACTTCTAAGTTTCGGGTTCAGGTTTGGGTACGAGAACCTGGTTCATGGGTACGAGGAATTTTTTTTCCATGATGGTTCGTAGGGGTTTGTGTAACAGTGTATATATATACAAAAAAATAGGAGAAATATACAAAAGTGTAAAACTAAATCATTTCATAGTATGATGCTTGATCATTGATCAATGCCAAATGCCAAAGATAAACATTAAAACACGATTCTAATGAAAATCATTACATTGAATTACCGAATTAAAATATAGTTCATGAAAGTTTGAAAGTTGTAACATGATTCAATGTTTAATGTTCATCAATCATCAAATGGATTATCAAAAAAATCATCGTCTATAAGATTTTCCGCAGCTGCAAGTAGATCTTCATTATCACCCAAATTGGTTTCGCTAGCACTAGTTGCACCGAGTGCCATGTCATCATCTTCATCCACATCAAGCATAGTGGCTCTAGCAAGATCCTAAATGATCAAATCCAAGTCAGCGGACTCGGGTGCTACATCTCACAACTTCTCTGTCCCCTTTTTGTATTTCGAATCCTTGCGTGCCACGGGGCGCAAATTGGTGTGAATATACACCAAGTCTTCAACTTTTTTGGCAGCCAACCGGTTATGCTTCATTGAGTGGATAAAGGAGTATGCACTCCAATTCCGCTCAGCGACAGAAGAGCTTGCAACCTGGAGAGAAAACAAACAAAATAAAAAACAAAAAATACAAGATAAATTCAAGAATGTTAATTGTTAAATTCTACAATGCAAGTGACCAAAAAAAAAGAAAGAAAAATTTAAAACTTACTTGCGAGAGGATCTTAATGGCAAGAGGTTGGATGTACATAAAATCCTGACCTTGCATGTACCACCATGTAATTGCATCCATTCTGCTTTGGTTGTTGACAATAGCAGGGAGAAGATCTTTTCCTAAGATGAACAATCCAAATTCTCTCCTAACAGCTGCCCCCACCTCTGGATCACGAAAGAGTTTGGTAAGTGCCACCTTGTACCCGCTAGCAACCTCAACATCTCTATATGGTGGTACTCTACTAGGAATAGCGAGTATCGGTGCACTATAGCATCTGGGAGAGAGAGCGTAGGCGAGGAGGTGAAGATGTGTGGTCATTTTGTTCCAGCATTGGAGAACAATTGCTTCCTCCTTTTTATAAAAGGTGTCCTCAGGATCATTCTCTCTTCTTTGTATCACCTGGGCTATCAAATGATGTTCATGTAAGTTATCTTTATGTAAGTTATGCCAATTAAAAATTTAGATATCTCTCAATAAACAATGATAGAGGAATGTATTATAAATTTATAACTTACCACTTTTATCTTCTCCAACATTGTGTCCATGGCATCATAGACATCCTCGAGGCATGGTTCATCAGTGTCAACAAAGCGAAGCATTGACATGATTGGCTCGGTGAATTCCAAAACATACTCCACACGACCCCACCAATGATCATCTAGTATCATCGCCTTCACTTTTTGGGCCCTTGCTATATTGGGCTGCTTCCAAATGCCCCATTGGTTGCTAATAACCATCTGTGACAATGCCTCCTTTACCTTCACAAGTCGTCTCAAGACAATTGTGTGAGAGGCAAAACGAGTGTCAGCCACCTAAGAAGTGCTAATAGTAACACATTTAAAATATGTAAACAACACAAAACATTTTATTCAATTATGCAAAACATGACATAAAATGATAAGTGAAACTAAATAAATTAAATTTTAAAATTTACCTTCAATAATTCCAATTAGGAGAAATTTCTGAAAATTGCTTGTGACATATGGTGGTTTGTCACAAAGATTTGAATCTCCTCACCCTCGTAAATTTGTTTCACCCATTCTACTTGGGTGCCAATTTTTTGCATCACCAAATTAAGCGAATGTACGTGCATGGTGTCCAAAAGATGTGCTCATATCTAGCCTCTACCAAAGCACCTGCAGCCCTGCAAATTTTTGCATTGTTACTTGGACAACATTATCAGGACCCACTGCCTCTATGGAATCAATGAGAATCCGAGCAATAAACTCTGCATCTTTTACTTCCCCCTCATAGTGAACCGCCTTCAAAAACATTGCCCCCTTGGGGGACACATCAATAACATTGATGAAGGGACAGTTTTTGCAATCTTCCCATCCATCATAGACAATGGACACACCTGTTCAAACCCAAGAATCTCTAATTGGTTTTAATCGGGCCTCTTCATTTTTCCTCTCTTTATGCAATAAGGTGGTGCACACCTTTTCAAATCTAGGACCTTGGTAACCAAAAGGTGCATTATTTATTGCTGTCAACATCTCCCTCCAATAGGGTGACCTCACTAAGTTGAATGGAAGACCATTCGCATAGAGGCAACGTGCAATTTTTTCATCAACAATATCTCTTGCCTCATTTTGAAATGCTTGATCTAGTGGGCCTCTCTTGCAGGTGGTGACTTGTGGTTCATCTACATCTTCATCCTCTCTAGAAGGGATAGGCAAGAAAGGATGTCTAGAGGTTGTTTGAGTGGGTGGTTGTGGTATTGATTTTTTTTTCCCGGAAGTAAAAACTCTTGTTCTTTAATAAATGCTTCTATTTGTCCAGGTGGAAGCCCCTTCTTATCTCCCCTTGGTGGACCGTCATTCATATTAATCCCTTTACCCCCAGGGCTCATAAAATGAAGTTTTACTCGGTAGTAGGAGCTTCTATATTCCGAGTTGCAAAAATTACATTTCCATACAAACCCCCCACCTCCATGACATTGAGAAATTCTTGTAGTATATTTCCATAGAGGAGACCCTTTATCAATTTTAAATTTTTGAGACCCACCCACTGAGCTTTGACTACTCATTGTTGCAATCTATAACAAAAATGGAAAAAACAAACAAACTTCAAAACTTATACAAATACTTCGATTTTTTTTATAACTTTTCAAAAACTTGAAATTCAAATAATCTATCTAAAAACTAAATAATATGTTTGAAATACATACATTAAACACTCAAATCTGCTCTTTGGAAGGTATTTGCAACTCCGCAATCGATCTCCTTCGAATACAATCACCTCACTTCAAACTTGGAAGATGGAGGCTCCTTATTTAGGGTCATTTCAGGGTTTGGACAAAAATAATAATAAAAAAATGTCATTTTAATGTGTTTTGGCACCACCTTTTCACTTAACTGCTGTGGGTCCCTGGCGGTCCGCGCAGGGTCCTCCTGGCTTTGCGCTGGCTACCCTTGGGTCCGTGTAGGGTCTGCGTAGGGTCCATACTTGGACCTGTGGGTCCGCACGGGTACGTGGTGGTTCAGACCTGGACAGACCAGCAGGTCCTAGTACGGACCCTGCTCGAACCCGACGCGTACCATTTTGAGGACCCGGACCCGGTTTGCACCCAGACCCGGTTTGAGGGTCCAGGGTGCGAACCCTGTAACGTAGGATAACTTATGATTTGAACCCCATTTCAAAAAAAAGTATTTAATTTGTGTTTTTAATGTGTAAATAATATATACGTATATTTTTAATAGCCAGAAAATTCACACTTGTAAACCATTGGGTAATGGGCAGTCCAGCATGTGTTGATGAGATTCAATTTTAATTTTTTTTTGATCCAACAATTTCTAGTGTATATCTATTTTCAGCTAACTCTGGGTGCTCCTACCTTTCAAGCCCCTTTTGGTGTACCCATCACAACATAAGAATGTGATTGCTGAAATGTATACTATTCATGATATAGAGATTCAAGATTTAGACATTCATATAATGTATCGGATTTGATCTTCACTGTTCAGTGTTCATTGAATCATGGCAGCAATAACATATAATAATTTCATTGTTTTCACTTTTCATTATGACAGAAGGCCCTAAGGCAACAAAATCATAAATAACAAAATGGCCAACAATTGGCAGATTAGTAAGATTATAGATATAAAAATATATACCAGTAACTAAAGCTATGCCTCATTTGGTTATCAATCTCAATATCAAACTCAACTTTCTATGTTAAGATGCTCCAAACAATCCCTGCTGGATAAAATTTATAGAATTGACTAGAATTGAGAACACAAATAATAATTTATAATATCATAATGGAATGTTAATTATCAAATCATAAATTGTAAAGATAATTTATAAATCAAAATGGTTTATATCATAGTAGCACTACTCAGATTCAGTATTGACTTAGAAAACCAAAAGTAAAAAAGGAAATCCAATTACTTTGGATTGAATTGAAAGAAGACTCAGGACATAGTCACCAGTTTCCTATTTAGCGGCCCAAAACAATTTTGTTGTTTTTATTTTTTTTAGTTTAAAACTAGAAGGTGGTCTGGCTGTTGCAGCCCCTTGTGGGGTTGAGAGGCAGTGGTCCTTTTGGGATTTGGGGGCACAAATTTTACTGCTTTTAGACAAGCTCCAAATCTTTCAAAATATCCATAATGCTTCAATTAGGGTCCAGGGGTTAATAAAGGGGTTGAAAGCCTTGTGCGCCCTCGTGATCTTTTTTTAATGATTTATAAATAAAATTGGAGATTTCTGACTGCCCCAGGATTGCTGAAATATGTCCCTTACCATCTGTGGTTTGTCTTTCAACAAGTGTCTGCCAGGGGACATCACTGCCTATCTTGTCCTGGATGCAGATTGGAGCACCGGCAATGCGTCTGTGTAATACAGTAGAGAACAAGTTTATAACTTATACTATAATGGAAAGAGGGAGTATCTGTTTCAGCCTAACTGGGCCTCATAGTGAGATTCACCCACTGGTTTCCTTGTTCCTTGTTGTTATGTGATCTTTCTGTTAGAGGGACTTAGAAGTTGCTTCAGTTTTTGTATTGCATAGCAGCTATAATCAGAATGTTACTGTATTTGTAAATGATGATCAGATTGTTTGTAAACACTTTTTGGATGTGAGTTATTCCTGTTATTAAGTCAGTGAACTCCAGCGCATAGTGGAAGCAATTTTAGAGATGCAAAGTATCGAGCTTGTGTTGGGAAGAAATACATCCTCTTGAATATTAGCTTCCACCATGTCATGATTCATTTTATGTAGCTGGTTTTAAAGCTTTCCTATGTGGACAAATTATTTGTCTTTGCCTCTTTCCTTGTTCACTGCGATGCCCTTTTCATGCCACAGTGTCTGGGGCTGCTTGACCCTTATGTGGCACAGGATGTGCAAGCAAATTATAGAAGAATGCAGAAAGAGGAAAATTCCTTAAATGAAAATCAGAGAGACTAGTTCTAATAAAAAGGGGAATAACAATCTACACAATGATTAAACTGGGGGCTCTAAATCCCTATGCAAGACCTCTAAAAACCATGATGCACTCTGAAAATGATAATCCCTGCAGATCTCTGATGTAAGCTTAGTTTGTGAGAAGAGTAAAGTGGGTCTTGTAGGGGAGTGATTAGTTGTTATTTCTTAAAGACTTAAAAGACCATCAATGACTCACACCTTTGTCTTTCAAAAGTTTTTTTGAATTTTATTCAACATTGAAACTCTAAATTTTGTATCCAAATTGTCCACTACTTTTTGATGTTTTCTATTTGGAGACAGTTAATGCTTCATGCCTTAACTAACATTCTTCATCCCCTCTATGGCTTCATTGGGATCTTGTGCTTGGAGCCTGAAGGTAACTCTTATTCATAAATTTATTACATTTTCGATATCTCCTTAAACAAGTGATTTAACCCTCATCCTTTTTGTAATGTTAATAATTCTATCAAGGCTTTAGGTTTCACTTGATTATCGATGTTTTGACCTAGGTCTATGCTAGAAAGTTTTACAAATTGTTCTTCATGGTTTTGCATTATGATTGCTAGAAGGTCTTGTAATTCCTTTCGAGATTTTATCAGTATTTCATTTGATAAGATAGGGAGGCAAGGGAATAGTTTATTTTTTAATGGTCTTGAAGAAGCATTTCCATTTATCCCCTTCCAGTGGATTCTTAAATGTCAATTAGCAGGAAACAATTTAGTGAAAGTCACCCAACTGATCCTTTGTATTTAATCTGGCGAGAGAATTCTGCTGTCTTATGAACATTTAGTGAAGCAAGTTGGCTCTTTCAATATATTTCTGTTATACATTAGGTGCATCTGTATCATTTGTTATTGGGGATACTATTTTGGAAACTTGATCTTTGTGATCAATTCTTGTCTGATGCATTATTTGTGTTTGACATTTGCTATAAATAACTGTAGGAAGTGATTGAAGCCCAAATGTTTTCTTTTGTTAAATGCTTATACATGGTCCATGTTTAAAATGCAACTTACCTAGGGATACACTGCACTGAAATAATTTGACCTGCTGTAGATTTAAATAGTTGCTAGATCATGAATTGCGTATCAACTTGCTTTGAATTGAAAAATACACATTACGTTTTCGAATTGTTCTTTGCATCTTAGAATGTTTGTATGTTTTTCCTTGTTTCAAAACAATTTATCACTAATTCTATTCTTCCTGAACTGAATTGAAAATGCAGGATATTGCAAGTGATGGCTATTTTAGTCTAGGGATGTTGGCTCATTTTGCGCCAACTTTAGGTGGTGGACATGCTTGGATGTATCCCCGTCTCTTTTGGGAAGCTGGATTGCTGGGTCAAATCTTATATTTGGAAGCACATGCAGTTGGTATATCTGCAACTGGCATTGGATGCTATTTTGATGATCCAGGTATTCAAACATTGACCTTATGAGATTTTTTAGCTTTTAACCCTTTAAAATCATTTTCTCAGTTATTATATGTAATTTTTATATTTGGATTCTCCATGTAACTTTCATATTAAAGTGGGCTTTGTTTATGCAAGTTTCAATTCAACTGGTTTTAATTTAGTCTTGTGATGATAAAATTTTCCTTTAGTTAGATATCTAGACATCCGTATAAATTAATGCATAATTTTAACTGAAATAAATTAGAGTAAAAGTGCAACAAAACAGAGAAAAAAATATTTAAAAAATATAGCGTTCCTCCATGTTTTTGGGACATGGCTGGATTTCCCAAAATTTTGCAGATGACGAGGGGAGGGTTTTTGGGGAGAAAATTTTTCCAAAATTGTTGGCATGGTGAAGAGGCAACCATATATATCAATACTGCAAGACTTATTGCAAACCTGCTAAATCTGGCGAGTCTTGGTCCAAGCAGGGTAAATGGGTCCCAGGGTCATGGGACTTAGGTATTTGGTGAGTCTGGTCAGCCTTACACGACCCAGCAAGTGTCCTTGGGAAAACAAAGCGTTGCAATAAAATTTGAAATTCTGAAAATAAAAACAAAAAAAATTAAAACCTATTTTTTGTATATGACCTCTAATAGTCTAAAAGAACATTCATTTATAGAATATCATTTGGGCAAGTGTTGTACCAACCCTCAATGCCTATAAAGGAGCCCTCCGTGCATTTGGAAGAGCTTATTTATTTATCTTTTTTTATGAACAATCCCTAGATGCTTTTCTACCTTTTGACCTATTTTTTGTTGGAAAAGTGATTGTACCTTTTTTATTTTTTTTTGATAATTTAGTTTAACTAGAAACCCTAATAAATGATAATTCATTTTCCATTTATTTGTCACTGCAATGTGTTTTCCATTTATAGATTGTTTTTTGTTGGCCCCAATTACAAAGGACACTTGTTGGAAATATGATGTCCTAGAGTCAAAGAAAGGGAAGTTGGCTTGCAAAATTTGCTAGATGAAAATGTGTAGGGGAGGCATTAATTGTTTGAAATATTGCCTCACACATGTACCGATTCGAGATGCTCGATTGCACACACTTGTGCATCCTAAAGTTGTGTGTGAGGTACAAAGCCAAATATAGACCTTTGACCAACAAAAGGAAGTTAACAAAAGACAAGGAGAAGAGATGTCAATACTAATGGTAGTGGCAGTAAATATGATACAGAAAAGAAATATAGGTAACAACGTTTGGGAGTTGGGAACACATTACAACAAATCGATGATAGATTGAGAATTGATAATTCAACTTAAACTAAACAATGCCAATGACCAGTTCAGATTGTTGAATTATGCATCAAAATGATAAAATGAAATAATTTGAATATCAATTATCATTCAGTAATCACTATAGTAGTTGAAATGTGAAAACTATTTATCGAAATACTCGAATGAGTTATAAGTTGCAATGTGAAAGTTAAAACTACCAACTATAGGCTATAGTGTCATTATACAAGTGACAAGCATCAAAATGACAACTATAATTGCCAAAAATAATATCTATAGCTGTTTTTGTTTAAGTAACAAGCTCAAAAATTAGTCATCATCATCATTTGCAATTGCAAATTTGCATATCGAGGGAACTCCTCATTATTAGAACTAATTGATTGTCCCAACTGGTGCTGAGAGGGGAGGGGTGAATCAACACCCACTAAAACTTCAAAACACTCTGATATAAATTAACTATTACTGCATGCAAAATAGATCCTATAAAAGAAATAACTAACACAAGATCATGGCAACATAGAACACCAGATGTATCATGTGGAAATCCAAAGCGGGAAAAAACCACGGTGTGAGTAGAACTCACGAATTTTACACTCTTCTGAAGTGCGCCTTCTGAAAAGCCTTCCCTGTTAAGGGATTACAAACACACCGTTAGATGCGACCCGATTAAGGGATTTAAAATAAGGCCTGTTAAAGCCTGCCTGGATTTTAGAACATCTACTAGATGTCACCCGATTAAGGGATTTAATACATGGGACCTGTTGATATCCACCAAAATAATGGGATTTGACTATTGTTATTGTTAGAGAGCAATAGTGGGGTTGATCCTTTAAAAATGGCTTTGCTGAGCCTGATAAGATTGCTGTTTCATCTACTGAGAGTCATCATCGGGCACTCTTCAGGCTGTTGCGCTTCCTTGCACACTCTTCTCTTCTTCTCTTCTCTTCCCTTACCATAGATTTGCTCAGCGTACAGGTTCACTCTTTCTCTTTGGCAAAATGAAGGCAAATGATATTCTTGGTTGACTCAAGAATAAATAGACTTCCTGCCCTTCCTGCTCTTTGCATGTTGCAATCTCGGTGAAGTTCTCCTTTGGATCCATCATCCAGTCGAGTCTCAGTCATGAGAGGAAACATTGGATGCATGACACAAGCTTTCTCTCAACAAGAGATCCGCCATGCAGTCATGTTTTTGTTTTGTAAAGGAAAAACAGATACATGTCACATACTTTCCCTTAGACGGAATTTTGCCATGATTTGTGCAATAAATCTCGGCATTAAATCCTTCAACTATGCGTTTCACTGGTCTTTCCTGCGTGATTTGTGCAACAAATCTTGGTAGAAGAGTCTCTTAAGTGTCCGTCAACTGTGTCTTTCACTAGTTCACCGGTCTCAATGATATCTAACCGATCAGTGATGATCAGTTTACACCCTTCCTTATGCAGTGTTTAGGTCTCTGTCTTCACCTATCACTCTTCTGTTCTCTGTCTATACCGGTCACTGCTCCGGTCTTGTACTTACCGGTCATTGCTCTGGTTAGTGACTTCACCTGTCATTGTCTTCACCAGTCGCTTCACAGAGCAATAAGTGCATTTTTGCTCATCACCGTGTCATCGGTTACCGGTTTCCTAAATAGTTTCTCTTGTCACTTGTTCACTACTATTGTCACTTGTTCCTTAGTATTTGGACAATGATATACTTAGACATTTAATGACATCAATGACAACGCCACTTTACCATGTATTGGTTGCATCCTTACCGGTAATGTCAACAATCTCCCCCTTTGGCATTGATAGCAAATACTGTGTTACTGGTCCAATAATACTAATGGTCTCAAGTTTCCTCACAAAGGAGGTTTCGAGGTAAAAGTGTTCACCGATGCAGACTGGGCCGGTAACATTGATGACAGAAAGAGCACAAGTGGACGTGCATTCTTTCTCGGAGAAAGGATTGTGTTATGGACAAGCAAGAAGCAAAACTGCATTTCACAATCTACAGTAGAGGTTGAGTATGTTGTTGCAGCAATCAACTGCACACAGGTAATTTGGATAAAACAAATATTGGAAGCAATCCAAGAACAGGTACCTGAACCGATAGCAATATTCTATGACAGCATGAGTGCAGTAAACATATCCAAAAATCCTGTTATGCACTCAAAGACGAAGCACATTGCTAAAAAGTATCACTATCTAAGAGAGAAAGTGCAGAATAAAGAAGTCAAGCTGGAATATGTTCCAATAAAAGAACAAGTAGCTGACATACTCACAAAGCCTTTACCAAAGAGTACCTTTGAATATCTCAAAGGTAGATTAGGGGTAATTCCCCTTCATGATCTTCAGTAAAAGGACAGAGAGGAAACAGCCTCATCTAAACCGGGTTGGTGACCAAGGACTGTTGCTTGAAGGGGGAGTAGTCTTCAGGAAAGGTGGTTGTTTGGCAAGCCTTTGGCATTATTGTCAAAGGGGGAGATCACCAGTTCTTCAGTCCCCTTTAGATATCTAAAGATTCTCTTTACCGCAATCAAATTTGTCTTTTTTGGGTTTGCAAAGAATCTTGCCACAATACCTACTGTATGTGCAATGTCCGGTCTACTGTGCACAACATACTGAAGTTTACTAATCATTGATCGGTAAAGTGTGTCATTAACCTCTTTGGCATCATCCTCTTTTGATAACTTGCAATTAGTTATCATTGGTGTGCCAACTGGTCTGGATTCTTCTAGCCCAAATATTTTAAGAATCTCTTTAATATACTTGGATTGAGATATGAATATACCTTTAGTGAGATGATGGACTTGTAGGCCTATGAAGAATTTTATTGCTCCAATCATGGACATTTCAAATTCTTTCTTCATCTCTTCAACAAAGTCTTTGCTCATTTTATCATCTCCTCCAAAGATGATATCATCCACAAATATTTCAGCAATCAAGTTCCCTTCTTTACTGATCTTGAGATACATATTGCTGTTGTCACATGTTCTTGTGAATCCTATGCTTAGGAGGTATGAGTGTAATCTCTCATACCAAGCCCTTGGGGCTTGCTTCAGTCCATAGAGAGCCTTCTTCAATTTGCAGACCATATCAGTTTTCTTTGTGGATGAGAAGCCCTCTGGCTGCTCTATATACATTTCCTCTTCCAGTATACCATTCAAAAATGCAGATTTTACATCCATTTGATATACTTTAAATCTTTTATGGGCAACATAGGCAAGTTGAATTCTTACCCCTTCTAGTCTTGCTACCGGTGCAAAGGTTTCCCCATAGTCTAGTCCTGCTTCTTGTGCATATCCTTTGTAGACTAGCCTTGCCTTGTTCCTCACCACCTTTCCTTCTTCATTTGTTTGTTTCTGAACACCCACTTGGTGCCTATAACATTCTTGTCCTTAGGTTTGGGTAGAAGAGTCCACGTTTCTTTCTTTACTATTTGCTCTAGCTCCTCTTCCATTGCCTTGACCCAGTTGTCATCCTCCAGAGCTTCTTTGGTAGTTTTAGGCTCTATGCTGGAAAGAAAATAGATACTTTCTCTAGCCCTTCTCTTGGTTAGAATGTTATCAAGTTTGTCACCAATAATGTTATTAGTGGAGTGATAGGTGACATACCTTGGCAGAACCGGTCGGTGATCCCGGTCTTCTCTTTTCGGTTGAGGCACATTTCCAGCGAGATCATGAACATCTTCCTGTCCATCTTCTTCAATTGGTCTTATGTTTTGATCCCTTCCTTGCTCAGGCACATTACCCTGTTCCATGCGTCTGTTTACCTGTTCTTCGTCATCAATTGTTATGATTTCATTGAATTCTAAATGGTCATTTACATCATGGCCTTGGTGACTGTCAGATTCACCTTGACTGATCTTATTGCTCAGTTCTGAATGCTCATCTATCTTCACGTTTGCACTCTCCTCTATTTTTCCTATTCTTTTATTCAGACACCGATAGGCTTTACTTTTGGTGGAGTAACCCTAAAATATGCCTTCATCACTCTCTGGCTCAAACTTGCCAGAGTAAACATCTCTCTTGATGTAATAGTTGCTTCCAAATACTCTGAAATAGCTTACACTAGGTGTATGACCAAACCATAACTCATATGGAGTTTTACCGGTTCCTTTCTTGACTTGAACCCGGTTTAGTGTATATACAACGATGCTGATTGCTTCTCTCCAGAAGTGATGGGGTAAATCCTTCTGAATCATCAGAGTTCTAGCACAGTCAATCAAAGTCCTATTTCTTCTTTCAACGACTCCATTTTGTTGAGGGGTTCTTGGTGCAAACATCTGCCTTTGTATCCCCTGTTCTTCACAGCAGCTGGTAAACTCTTGAGAGGTGTACTCACCTCCTCTTTCCGACCTTAGACACTTCAAGCTTTTATCGGTCTCCTTCTCCACTCAGGCCTTGTAAATTTTAAACATATGGAAGGCCTCTAATTTTTCTTTTAGGAATAGCGTCCACATCATCCTTGAAAAATCATTTACAAAGAGCATAAAATACCTGTTTCCATAGTAGCTCTTCGTCCTCATTAGTCCACACAGATCTGTGTGAGTAAGATCCAGTACATTCTCAGCTAAATAAGACTTGCTGCTGAAGCTTGTACCTGTCAGCTTACCCAACTGACATTCTTTGCACATGGCCCTGTCTGGCACTATGATGTCAGGATGCCCTCTGACTGACTTCTTCCTACTCACTTTAACTATGCTATCAAAGTTTGTGGCAGAGTCTTTTGTGCCACAACCAGCTATTGTCATCTTTTTCCATAAAGCAAGTTTTTTTTGTTTCCCCTTTTGTTGTCGTTATGAGGCAAGCCCCCTCGGTTGAGTTTAGGTAGAACAGGTGGCAACTTGTGCTCCTGATTGATTCTTGACAATACATGAACCCTGTCCAAACTCTAACAGGTATCCTTTGTTGTTCAATTGAGCCACACTCATCAGGTTGTACATGAGTCCTGCCCAGTACACATCATAACAAACAACTTCATTACCAAGTGCTATTGAACCTTTGCCTCTAATAGCACATGGAGCATTGTTTCCAAATGTCATTGATCCACTATCATTAAGCTTTAAGCTGATAAACTTGTTTTTATCACTAGTCATGTGGTGAGTGCATCCACTGTCAATGATCCAGTCCTCACATTGGTGGGAGCTGGAGATAAGTGCCATTTCACTTATCACTGTGCTTTCTTCCTTTATTGTCACAAAGACAATTTCATCATCTCTTGATTCTTCAGATTCCTTGTCAGTGACTCCTTCCTCAGCAAGGTAGCACTCCTTTCCTTTATTCTTGAATCGGTTAAACTTTTCTTTATTTTCATTTTCTGGACACTTAGCCGTAATGTGTCCTATCTTATTACAAGAAAAGCATTTCAATGGAAGTTTCTCTTTGTACTTCCCTTTTCCTCTCAGAAATCTCCTTGTGATGAGTGCTTCAAACTCATCATGCTCTTGTTCTTCTGAGAGTAGATTGTTAAAGAAATGACCAGACCTCCTAGTAGAACTATTATTGGTCTCTCTTCCTTTCTTGGTGGAAGCAATATTCATAGAAGACTTAAAAACAACATCTAACATAGGTAAGCTGTTATCATAATTGCTTAATTAAAAAGAAGTTAACTTACCGATAAGAGAGTCAAGGGTGACTTGTGATGTTCTCACTGATCTGAGCTCCTATATGGCTGAGATCTTGATAGCATACTGCGGCCTCAACGTCTTCAGTATCTTTACTTATCACATCTTGCTCACTCAGTGTTCCTCCAACGCTTTTGATGGAGTTCATCACTTCTTTTATTTTGTTGCTATTGTGCTCAATGTCTTAACCTTCATCCATCTTCATGTCATCATATTTGCCTTTTAGGATTTCTACTTTTGCTCTTTGAACATGTGGGTCGCCTCCATGCACAGTTTGTAGCTTTGCCCACATTTGATAGACTGTAGTTAGATTTTCAATTTTTGCATACACGTTGTTAGGCAGCGTATTGGCTATCATATCTGTTGTGACCTAATCACACCTCGCCCATTTGTGATGGGACCCTTGTCTTTTCTTTGCTCGCTTGGCCCTTTTGTTTTTTTTTGTCTCAGTTGGCTCTAAGTTTTGTCTCCAAGTTTCCTTTTGGTCCAGGTGAGAAGTGGCAAATTTGGGTTTGAAGTAGTTCTCTATAGGTTTCATTTTAAGGCTTTATCCTAGAGGAGCATCAAGCAAATGATAATACAGTTTAAATAGAGTGTAGATGATGGTTTAAAATGTCAAATCCTTCCCTATGATAAATGTGCATCCTGGGGTGCTCTACAAGGGAATTGTGAGAAAGAATAGGTCAAAGTTTGAAGAAAGAGAAAATCCTCTAAGATGATCCAAATGCACTCAAAGTTAAAGAGGGTACAAAAAACATGAAGTCTGAAGAATTCATGATACTTAAATCAAGATAATTTGAAGAACTTGGATGTCATGGTGGAGCAATCACACAAAATAGTGAAAGAATGAGCCAAAGACATGTGAAAATGCTGAAGAGAGTAATCCGAGAAGTGCATTAGGAGATAAAATAACACAGATCAAGATCCAATATGATGAGAAGACATTGCTGTAAGAAAAATGAAATAAAAGTCAAAGATAGTGCAATGATGCAGTGATTCAAAGCATTGCGATATAAAGCAGTGATGAAGAGGTTCTCAAGACAGTGAGATGGTCAAAGATGCTTTCAAAATAGAGATTGATCCAAGGACAAAGGAGCAGTAATAAGGTGTTTGGAACAATCATTAGTATCATAAAGAGTATGATTGAGAGCAGATCACAACAAACGTAGGCATGGAGGAAGGAGCGCAGTCCAAGAAAACATTCATTAGTATCATGAAGAATGTTGATGTTCTTATGCTTTGACAGTGAGATCCAATGAATGAAATGATCATGTTATGCTAGAAACAGGGGTCTCCATTATAACAATATGATGTGCTAGTCGCGCTCGAGGAACCAAGTGTGCGAATCGAAGGAGGGACGTGTTGAGATAGAAAGGATCACTAAAATCCTCCAAAGCACTCATGGCGCAAGTCTTCTCACGCAAAGAAATCCCGCTCCAGAAAAGAGTCTCCCCAATCTCTCGTGTGGATGATCAGACTAGAATCATTCCATAGTCTGGGGAGATTTAAAAGGAAAGGAGGAAAGTCTATGACTGATCGTGAAGGAGTCACATAGCGATTGGGAGGGAGTCCATCGTTGAGGAAGATTAAATAAAACTTTTCCAAAGTATGCACCCCTGTGCCTTGTGAATGCAGTAAGCCCAAACGTAAGACTTGGTGTCGTGACCAACAAAGAGTATTCGACGCTGTATACATGGTAGAAGCCCAAGAGATTCGGGCGCAAGTCAACACACATGGAGGAGAGTCAAACATTGAAAAGAATCTCCGAGCCTTGCTTATACGCGCTCGGAGCGCAAACTCATGACAATCATGGAATATGAGAAAGTTAAAAATCCCCAACCCTTGCTTATATGCGCTTGGAGCGCAAAACAAAGGCAGTAAAGGAATATGGGAAAGATAAAATCCTTAACTCGTGCCAAGATGCGCTCAAGGCGCACTTCATGCTCAGTCACAAAATATGAAAAAAATAAAATCCTTGACTCATGCCCAATTGCGCTCGAAGCGCAAAACATATCAAGTTGTGGATTTTTTTTTTTGAGAGGATAAAATTTGTTTTGAAGTATGCGAATGAAGATTTCGAATAAAATGACGACTTTAATAAGTGAAATTTCAAGCCATGCGAATTAAAGATTCAATTAAGTATAAAATTTTATTATATATTTAATTGATTAAACTTCCGAAAATTGTCTAACATCTAGTCGATAAATTTAAAAAATTGAAAACTTGAAAATTGGAATTGTTGAAATTTTGGAGAATTGGGGAAACTCAAAATCCATAAATAAAAAATAACAAGATTGGAAAATAAAACTTGAATTAAATCGATTTTGGATTTAAAATTAAAATTTTAATTGAATATTGATTTTCTATTAATATTTAATTAAAACACAAAAAATCGATAACAAGCAATAAAAAAATGTAAGTACATAAAAAATGGGAAATTGCTTTAAAAGATTTTTGATTTTACGTTTTAAAATTTAATATTGATTTTATTAAAATTTAATTAATTAACCAAAAAAATAATCAAAATTGAAGATTGCATTTGGATTTAAAAAACCTCAAATTAATTAAATATTGATTTGTGTTAATATTTAATTAATTAATATTTTAAAGCAATAAAAAAATCAAAAAGAGGGAAATTGGATAAAACTTCTCCACAAAGTCGGACACTCGAATTAGAAATTGCCCAAAGAGCTGGAAGAAAAACAGTGACAAATGGCAAGGAATCTCTTTGAAAGAGGAATCTGCCAAATTTGGTGCTTTGCTTTTAAAGCAGCTTTCCAGGGTTCTCAAGTCTATAAAAGAGACTATCTCTCTATTCATATTTCACACACTAAGTTCGAGAGCAAGCTAAGAAGCGAGATTGGAAAAGAAAGTGAGAATTTCTTTTTGGAAAAGTTGAGTGAATTTTCTTGAAGAGAGAGAAAAGGTATTTCTTGGGACGCTTGGAAATTATTTTCAAGAGAAATTGTAGCTTTCTAGGACAAAGGGGATTTTTTTTTCAGTAAGTGGGAAAGTTTGTGAAAAGGCACAAGTTCTTGGAAGAGAAAAATTCCTATTCCAGAGGAAAATGCAGAAACTTCCAAAATTTTGAAATCTTCTTTATGGAGAAATTATTATTTTTATTTTCCTGCATGCTCTTATGTCTGTTTCTTTTCTATTTTGCAGGAGAACAAGATGGCAGAACTTAGAGGAACATTCCTGACCAGAAGGCAGCTAATAAAGAATGAGCAGAATAGATTCTATCCAAAATTCAAGATCGTGTCGAAGTTGTCAGAAGTTAGTGACACCAACCTCGGATGCTTGGACTTGAATGAATTCCACAAGAGGATGTTCGAATATAAAGACCATCATCCGACACACTTAGCTAGCCGAATCGTAAATAGTAGTATGGTGGTTGCAGCTAGATTCCCTCCTGCCTTCCAGCATCCTGAGTTGATCCAGGAATGTGCAAGGCACTACCATGCGAGAGATAGAACGATCAAAGATGTTGATGGACACTTACTTGTAGACCTTTCTTCACCAACTATTTCAGAGGTCTTCATAATTCCCTCTCGTAGATTGGTAATGAGAACAAAGGAGCAAGCAGAAAGTGGCTGCGAAAGAACAAGTCTCATTTTTCCAAGCTGCCCAAGGAGTTGGTATGGCTAGATTTTCATCGAGAATATAGTGATATGATAATGATGTTGAGCAAGATATTTGGCCTACCTCAGTCTTATCTATTCGAAAGTGGGATGTGGTACTTTATTGAGCAGGTAGTGGAAGAACATAATCATGTAGATTGGGCAGGATTGATCAGTGACAACCTGAGTGAGTAGTTAGAGAACCTGGAGCAGACAAAGAAATTTTACATGAGTTCGTATGTCATCTATATGTGGCACGAGCAACGAGATATGAAGGATGAGATGCAAGGGAACAATCGGGAGTTGAACTCAGCGGTTGAAAGTGTATGATTGCTATCCTCTGTTGCATCTGCATGCAATTGATGATTATGTTTGGGTCAACGACGCATTTGCTATGCGTATTGTGCGAACTCTACAAAAGAAGCTACATGTGAGGCTGTCGGCAAAAGCCATAAAATTGGTGGAAGAATACAAGGCATGGTTTATTCAGTTTCCTAGTTTTTCCTACATTAGTCTTCAAGGATTCTCAGCACAACCATACAAGCTCCCTAGGTATCCGACAGACAAAATAGTTCTGCTAGAGATCACCTGACAACTAACTGTTTTTGACAAGATTCAGAAAGGGAAGAAGGAATTGGGACTTGATTTTTCGATTTCCATAGGCAGGGATACCTAAAGTCCGCTGAGAGGTCTCATGATGAATTATTGTTCTTCCATCTTCCATTGTATATAGAGAGGCTAAACTTTAACCCTCACAACAAAATACGGTTAGTGGCAGGGATTAGGTATCAACATATGACACACCTTGAGGATTTTTGGGCAAATGTTGCAGATGAGCACAAAGTGAAGAAAAGGATGCATTCCAAATTGCCACCAAACTTGATCAGGGCATGCAAAACCTTTCATATTCCTGATGAGATGGAGGAAGAGTTAAATGTGATCCAGAAAGGATATTGCCCCGAGAAAAGAGAAATTGGTGCCTATGATTTGTCAAAGAAAGAAGTTCTAGACCTTGGCACGTTATCTAGATAGGTCCTGGATTTCACTAGGTATTGGATTGGGAGGCAGTTGAGCTAGGTGGCGGTGCCAAGGAATGATGGACATACCAGTTGATGGGCCATCAAGCACTCAGGGATGAAAGACCGAGGCGGCCACAAAGAATAGTGATGGAAGAAGGGGAATTTCCATTAGGTAGTGCAGAATGCAGAAAGGATAAAGATGTTTCTCAGGAAATACATGCAAAAAGGAAGTTGGACCTCCATATTGACGAACCACAACAGAAAAGGCAGAGGTCTGTAGATGTGCCATGCTCACCTAGTCGGACTCCGAGTGTGTAAGAAATAGGAACTTTCGCCAGGGAGGAAATAGATGCAACCAGGAGGATAATAGAGCAAGACCACATGAATAGGTCAATACAAGACAGATTGAGTGTCAACGCTAATGAAAGGTTGCCACAAAGGAGTAGAGAACAGGATATCACCATTGAGGAGAGTCTCGACACACTTCTAGAAAGAGAGATGATGGAAGAGGAAGTTCCCGAAACAGAGGCAAAAGCTCCTACAACAGAGGAAGGATTTCCTACAGTGGAAGTTGTAGCCCCTATGGAAACGACAAAAAGTCTGAGGGCCAAGGAAGAGATTGATATTAGAACAGTCCAAGGACAAGAGCAGTTGTCAGTACAGGGAGATCAAAACACAGATATTCCAGAGTGGCTAAGATAGAGGATTCAGAGAAGCCAAGAAAAGGAGGTTGACCTAGCGACTGAATTGCAGGAAATTCTAGACCGAGTCAACCGATCAGATGAGAAGGGAAAGGCAAAGAAGTTCATGAAGATTATCCGAGGAGAATCTGGAACCAGGATCTTGCAAGTTTCAACACCAACAGTAGATAAAGCAAAGGATCAAATTGCTCCTTAAGAATATAATGTGACTTAGATTGATTTAGGCCACGCATCCAGGGCACAGGTCATGGAGGATCTTGACGACTCCATGTAGGCAGTGAAGGACAAAATGAAGAAGCTTGAGGAGAAATATCAGAGGCAAAATAGTGAAATTAAGGCCCTGTGTGACGACATAAGCAACTTGTCTCATCCACTTCACGAGGAAGGTCCATCATTCATTCCTCGGATTGTTCCTATGGAATCAATTGAAGGAATAAACTGAATCAGGCGGATTGCACAGGGGGCAGACGTTTGGATGGAAGGCATCCAGAATGAGGCCTACAAACATGCTGAGGATTTGGTGAAGATACATAACAGAGCACTTGCTATCCTTTCCCGAATCCAGTGTATGGAGGGATCTTGGGAGGATGAGCGCATCTATAGGGATGAAATAATTACAAAATTACATGAGTTGATGGAGACATCTAGCGAGAAACTGATTGATGGCGGGGTTGTCAAAGAGGGTGAAGCATATGACTTGTCCAGGTGGTATGGAGTAGTGCTTATGGCCAAGGAAATGTTTAAGCATTTCGTTAAGGAATCCACTTGATTGAAGGAAATAGCTGATAATATTCGACAAGAGGTTTCCAATAATGTCACCTCGCTTTTATCACAAAGGCTCACTTAAGAAGAGATAACTCTGAGCAATTTGAAAGGAAAGTTGGAGGAATCCTTTCAGATTTTCACGAAGCATGATTATGAGAACCTTTCTATTTTCTCGAATGGTATGTGTTCTGCTTAGGACTTTTGGGATGATAGTTTGAGGAAGTTAGAGCGAGCAATGATTGCCTTGGAATTCAAGCAAGAATCAATACCTAGCGTCAGCATGGAAGAATTGGAAACAGTCCTAGATAGATTCCAGGCATTCAAGCAGAGAGGTCAAAGATAAGACAGTAGGGGCATTTAATGCATAGTGGGAGCATGTAATGGTCATTTATTGCACTCCACTTTCCTTCCGAGTGTGCATGCGTAGTGGGCATCTACTACCCACTACTGTGGTGGATTCCTTTTGCATTAATTTAAATTCTCTTTTTTGTGCCCTAACCCTAATTAGGGATTATGTGGCAAAATTTGGGCCATCGATCATGGTTTCAATTCGGGCCATTTGTTGTTTTTGAGGACCTATATAAAAGCCTCTTCATCTCATTTGTAAATAGCAAATTTTGAGATTGTTTTTGATTGCAGGGAAAAACAGGTTTTAAAGGGGACCTGAAACCCCGTACAAGCTAGATAAAAAGTTTAGCGTTTAAAGGAAACTAGAAAGAAACAAGACTGGGGACTAGTCCGCCAAAACCAAAACCAGCATAAAAAACCAAAAAACCAAACACCAGCAAAAAACTGACAAAAGGCCAGCACCAGGGACCCAGGGCACTAGACAAACTCCTTGCGAGTTTCGTCAGCTTCTTGCTTCGCCTCAGATATCTTCTTTATTGTGGTGTTGAAGTCAGAGAGCTCGTGGATTCTTTCTTGAATCTTCCTCCTTTTTGCAGAGCTGGTACGTTTTCCCGGGCCTTCCTCTTCCAGATCCTCAGTGTTCTCATCAGGTTTCTTGCTGGGGGAGCCAACATCCAGCTCAACTTTAATGGTCATGAAGCAGTCCATGGCTGAACCCATAAACTTATTGTTGTCATGCATGTGTTTTTTCATGGCGTTCTCCATCGTTTCCATTCTAGCTTGTATTTCTTGCACTTTTTTATCCCCATCAAAGTTCATGTTGCCTTCCACAGTTTTTGAACCAGACTCCATCTTATCCAGTAGGGAATCCACCTTAGTGGAAATGGAGCGATACTTTAAGTTTAAATTCTTGATTTCTTGAAAAACCCATTTCAGTAGGCGAAAATAACCCATGGAAGCAGCCTTAGCAGTTTGGAGAACCCCAAAGGGTGGATCTATTTTATTGTCCATGTCTTCCTTAAGCAGTTGAACATTCCGTTCCTGCATATCCACAGTTTTTATGAAGGGAATGTTTCAAGAGTTGTCAGGAACTTTCACATTCTCCGCACCAAGTGAAGCCTTCTCCCCATCAGGGGAATTTTTCTCTGCGTCCGTGGCATCTTTCTGAATATCCGACACAACCTCCATGACCACTTCCAGTTTAGGGGAGATGGGCACATCATGATCTTCAGAACTGTCGTAGTCCACTAAAATGGGCACCTGTTGACCACCACATCCTCCTCATTTTTATCATCCTCGTTGTTACTCTTGATTCTAGAGGTGTTAACCCATCTCCATAGTACTAGTGGCCTCCTCTTCAGTGTTATCATTTTCCCTCGAAGCCGTATTCGAGACTGAGGTCGAAGAATAACTATCTTCCTTAGTGGAATCGGCCATGTCATCATAACCTTCCGCACTATCAGCAGAGGTTTCCGTTTCCATACCAACCTCCTTATCCTTTCTTAACTTTTTACCTAAAGGACTTTCCTCTTAAGCGACCGTCTCCCTAATTCTTTTCTTACCCGAACCAGTTTTGGGCGAAGAAATGACAGGGCTGGCACTGGCAGTCTTCTTAATATGTTCAACAATTATAAGAATTAACCCTTCATGAAGAATGGGTTTCTTCTCCTTCTTCCTATGCTGGGAAATACTAAGACGGAGGGACTGCAGAATATAGTAAGGCAAGGACTCCCTAATTTTATGACGGAAATGACAGAGCAGCACAAAATGGTAGGAATGGGCACGTTTGAACCTACCGTCCAAGGTAACGTATTCCATAATTGCCATCATAACCGTTGCCCAAATTTCTTTGAACGCAACAACATCATAGCACCTGCTAGACTCTTTCACCAGACTTTTCTTTTCCTCCTTGCTTTTGGGGAAGCGCCGAATGGCCTTTTGCGATACTTTATTGTCATGGTAAAATTTGATGCCCTTAGTACTAAGCCCAGCCACCTCAGCAATGAGCTCCTCCGTAATTTTCACAGTGATACCAACAATAGTGACGGCCCCATCTTTCCAGGAATCAACAAACAACTTCGTGGCACTGTCTTTAGTCCCATGCAGCCGTTCCATGTAGGTGGTAAGACCCCCCTTAGTAAGAATATCCCAGACCTCCAATATGTTTTTCCATTTCACAGTCCTTAGGCTCTTTACGATTAAGCCCTCCGCCCATGATCTCAAAGCTTACAATGACAGTTGTAATAGTAGAGAAAAACCAAATGTTGAGGTTACAGGCAACTTTGATTTTAACAAAAGTTAACTCATGTTTGCAATTAGTTCTCTTGGGAAAGGCACCACTTTCCGTAATCATATTACCCTGTTTCTCTAAAATGTGTCTAATCATCATAATTTGAGATTGTTGCCTAAGAGCTATTGAGATAATAAAATTGTCATTGAAATGTGGTGATAATTTGATGTGTCTTGAGGCTTGCTTGGTTTCATAATTCCCTCAATTAGATTAAGCTTAGTAGATAAAGTTTTATGATTGTTTTGGAGAATATGATGATGTTTTGATGAGTTCCTTTGGTTCATACTTTTGACGTTTTAGTGATTTTAAATCGTCGTGCAAAGTTAGCTTGAACCCCCTATTTGTATGTGCTTAAATTCTATCATTCATACAAACCTTTGAAGATTGCACCAGTCTACATGTAGTTGTAGCTTGACTTGGTAATTGAGTAACTTGCCCATCAGATTACTTTCTTTGCTATCGTAAACCTTAGGAGTAGATTAGAAATCTTTAAATCTAAACCCCCTTTCATTTTTGCATATGTGGTAAAATCCAAAAAATAGTACTTCATTGCAAATCTTTCGATAGCACCTACATTCATCATGACAAAGTCTTTCCAAGAATTAAAAAAATGGCTTCTTGTGATCATCAACAAATTACATCAACACCGAGTTTATCCACGAGTCGAGGAACCTCGGAGTCATCGTATGATCTTTTTGCAATCTTAGCATACACGGTACTTTGTTCAAGACAGGATAAGATATTTTCGGTATTTTGTTCTACTGCTTGGTGAGTCATAAAACACGCATCAGCAATATCAATTGCAGCTGTGTGTTCACTTCTGACCTTCAGTTGATCAACTGTCAAGGTACGGGTAGGTTCGGTGTAATCTGTGATCACATGGTTCCAAAACTGATATGTGGTTTTCATGTACAACTTCATTATGCTGCACTACAGATTGAAGTTTTCCTTAGAAAACTTGGGTCCTTCCTTTCTCATCATTTGATCTTTTCTTGGTTGCGGTTAAGCAGCACAGAAAAAGGACGTGGCTCTGATACCAATTGATGGTCCCAACTGGTGCTGAGAGGGGAGGGGTGAATTAACACCCACTAAAACTTCAAAACACTCTGATATAAGTTAACTATTACTACATGCAAAATAGATCCTATAAAAGAAATAACTAACACAAGATCATAGCAGCATAGAACACTAGATGTATCACGTAGAAACCCAAAACGGGAAAAACCATGGTGTGAGTAGAACTCACAAATTTTGCACTTTTTTGAAGTGCGCTCTGTGAAAAACCTTCCCTATTAAGGGATTACAAATGCACTATTAGATGCGACCTGGTTAAGGGATTTAAAATAAGGCCTCCTAAAGCCTACCTTGTTAGAGGACTTTAGAACATCTACTAGATGTCACCTGGTTAAGGGATTTTAATACAAGGGACCTGTTAATGTCCACCCAAGTACTAGGATTTGACAATTGCAATTGTTAGAGAGCAATAGAGGGGTTGATCCTTTAAAAATGGCTTTGTTGAGCCTGATAAGATCGCTGTTTCATCTACTGAGAGTCATCACCAGGCACCAAAGGTATGCTCTTTTCAGGCTGTTGCGCTTCCTTGCATTCTCTTCTCTTCTTCTCTTCTCCTTTTCCTTTACCATAGATTTGCTCAGCATACAGGTTCACTCTTTCTCTTTGGCAGAATGAAGGCAAATGATATTCTTGGCTGGCTCAAGAATAAATAGACTTCCTGCCCTTCCCGCTCTTTGCATGTTGCAATCTCTGTGAAGATCTCCTTTGGATCCATCATCCAGTCGAGTCTCAATCATGAGAGGAAACATCAGATGCATGACACAAGCTTTCTCTCAACAAGAGATCTACCATGCAGTCGTGTTTCTGTTTTGTAAAGGAAAAACAGATACATGTCACATACTTTCCCTTAGACGAAATTCTGCCATGATTTGTGCAATAAATCTCGCAATTAAATCCTTCAACTGTGCGTTTCACTAGTCTTTCCTGCTTGATTTGTTCAACAAATCTTGGTAGAAGAGTCTCTTAAGTGTCCGTCAACTGTGTCTTTCACGGATTCACTGGTCTCAATGATATCTCACCGATCAGTGATGATCGGTTTACACCCTTCCTTATGTAGTGTTCAGGTCTCTGTCTTCACTTGTCACTCTTCTATTCTCTGTCTATACCGGTCACTGCTCCGGTCTTGTACTTACTGATCACTGCTCTGATTAGTGACTTCACCGGTCACTATCTTCACCAGTCACTTCACAGAGCAATAAGTGCATTTCTACTCATCACCGTGTCATCGGTTACCAGATTCCTAAACAGTTTCTCTTGTCACTTGTTCACTACTGTTGTCGTCTGTTCCCTAGTATTTGGACAATGATATACTTAGACATTTAACGACATCAATGACAACACCACTTTACCATGTACTGGTTGCATCCTTATCAGTAATGCCACCAGTAATAAAAGGAAGTAGAATTATTTCCTAGAATCCCATTTGCATATCATGGTTACACCAAGTTGTCTAGATTGCTTGGGCTCTACATCCCATTGTTGTACTAGGCTTTGCCTATAGTTAAGTGTCTTTCAATCAATTAGACATGAGGCACTATGCACTGCAATAAGGTCTGTGTTTTGGTACAGGTGAGTTTGTTCCTCTCTAGAGAATGGATAAAGTTATAAGTAGACCAATTCCTCTTACTACAAGAGGAACTAGAAACCTATGAGAAGATGAGTGGCAAATGTGTACAACAGCCTTGGAGGTCAATAGATTGTCCATCAACTGGCTTGGCTTGTGCTAAAATGTGCTTGTCAATACTTGCCAAAGCCTTGTAGTCATCTGGTTTTGTGAACTTCATCCACTTAACTTATAATTGGTGAAGCTTCCTTTGTACAATAAATTTTTTTGAAGGCCTTTATGAAGCCATTCCTCATCTAGTGATCATTGATAGGGATAATTTGACCAAGTCTTTCTACATACTATTTTGGTTTTAAGCCATATACAACCATACGTAGAGGGATGTTGAACTTCACCCTCCTTTTTTGGAGATGGGGTGAATATGCTCATTGCACAACTCAAGGGTGGGGTATCTCTTGCGAATGGCTGCTTTCATCGGCCATGATGCTATCAATGCACTTGTAGATCTACCTAAGATTAGGAATATTAGAATCCCTAAACTTGATGATGGTGAAAATAGGTTGTACAAAAGATGTGATGTATTTCACATTCAATCAAAAAGTATCACAGCTCTTTGCATTTATCCCTTTTTTCGATCTTTGAATTATTCCACTTGTTCCAATCCTTTGTCATGACCATTTAAGTTACAATGGCTCTTACAACTCAAGCATCTTCTCTAATAGAATGAAATAGGAGTCAAATAATGTCATGCCCCAGCCTGAGGTTGTGACTGTAACGAGGAACAGATATCAGTATTAAATATCAAACCCTAGGCGGCTGAAAAAAGAGTGTGATGAGCCCAACTGGCTCTCAATAACTAACTGGCTTTTATCTCAAATTTATTTGCAAATTCAATTGAATTTCAAAATATTTATATCTTTTTTGTATTTTTTCCCAACTTGAAAATATTCATGTCATACATCAGCAAATAATTATTCCAATTGCTAAATAACAATTCATTCATAAGTTTGAAACAATACAAACATTAATTTAAAGCAGCACCTTAATTAACAGCTCCAATTTAGAAGATGACACCTCTTTTGACTGAAAACATAACACCCTGGATGTAGACACAGCAGCTTGAGATAGTCATGCAACCTCCAAGTGGTTGTTTTGAGCCTCTAATACCCTTACGCAGCCTTATACAGCTTCTTAATATTTAACGCAGCCCATGTGAATTGAAAGTTGACTTCAAAAATCATCTATGATGCCTCCAGAATTGATGACGCAGCAGCTTAGCGTATATAAACATACTCCACAACAAGTTCGCAGCTCTCAAACCGAATACAGTCTGCAATCAATTCCGTACAGCTCTTGAATTCACCTGTATGGCTCCCACATTTGTTCAATTTATAATAAGAACTCACTTGCAACCAAGAGAATTCTGATTCAAACCAGCTCATATGAAATCTGCAATGAAATTCGATGTTCTCTCCAAATATTGAAGACCAAACATTCGTCAAACCCTAGCCTCCACAAGAAATTCTATTCCTTCTCCAAGTCACAACTTTCAACAATTTCATAAAATGACATTAGGTAAGGAAAATCGATTTCTTCCTTGAATTTATAATGCAAAAGGAAGTCTTCTTCAAGACACTTTTCATTAAAGAGTCTTCACCAACACAACACTGAATTATAACATTGAAGTTCACAAGTTATTAAATTAACATAACTTAATTTAATAACCTTTATTAAAAATGTGATGCGACTGAATCTTATTGGCAAAACAATTCTAACTTTTGACAACAGTGCCCCGAGCTCATATTGCCTTGCCAAAAATAGCTATATGACCAAAATAGACTTACTATAAATAGTAAGTCTTTCAAATTGGAGATTTTGCATAACGAACTTTGAATCAACTGAAACTCCTGCCCAAGTGCTCTGCCAAACATAGTAATACTCGAAATACCGCTTACTATAAATAGTAAGTCATCCAATCTGACCCCAACGAAGAGCAGAACTGACAACCAGAACCTCCAAAGTGGAATCCAACCACTGGCTCTGCCAACCGACCCCCTTTGACAACCTGATTAGCTTACGAGGGTCGCCAAACTAAGCTGATCCCAAGAGTTTGAAAAATGGGGACATTACAAAGAGAGAGCCGACCCAAATTAGAATAATAACTTTTTATTTATAAACAATACAAATGCAGAGTTTTACATTATAAGTGGTGATCACTAAATGATTAGGGCCGACCTCCTTTGCGGGAAATTAAATTAGATCAAATGTTTTAAGGAGAAGCTGACTCTTTGAAGAGTTGCCTTCCTTTGAATAGTCACCCCTTTTATAGAAGAATGAAGGGGTGTTAAAGGAAGATAAGACGGGAGTAGTAGAATAAATAAGTTGAAGAAATAGATCCTGAAAGGATATATGCATGAAAACTATGAAGAATGTTGCAGATCATTGAAGGTTTATAAACAGAACCAAAAGAAACTCCTATCAGAAATGGAAAGAACAGCAAGGCAGCAGCGAACAAAATGAATATCTTTAAAGGCGGCGATCTGGAGAATGATGAACAGGGATACAATTGGCAGTAAACAGCGATCAAGTAATTAACAAACACCAATCAAGAAAAAGAAAAAAATAATTAAGTTGTTAACAGAATATGAAAAGGTGCAATTAAGAAGGAAGAACAAATAATTAATTTGCAATTAAGAAAGAGGCATGTCTTCTCTCAAGGGTTACCACTTCTCAAAGGAGTAATGAGATATAAAATGGAGAGGGCTGCAATAGGAGACATCAGCCAAGCTATTGAACATACTCAGCAGTCCATTACATCTGCAACACAATTATCAAGAAATATAGAATCAAGTCAGCACAAGCGCCCAAGGAACTCAGAGAGATTCATAAGATTGATCAGCACTTATACTGAACTTATCTGCAAATTTACAGACTGATATTATATCAGATCTGCCAATTTCAGCATCTTTTCTGCTTACAAGTATTTGTGGTATATTTATAGTCAAGTTTATGAATAATAGATAAATCTTAGATGAGTGTTCATAATAGAATATAAGGTGTGTTTGACTGTCTGCAACCCACCTTGTAGGAAGGATCTGAGATGTAAGAGGAGGGTAAAGAGGGTCATGTAAGGAGGTCAAGAGGGCACTTACATCATGCAAGGAGGCCAAGAGGGGACTTACATAAGGTAAGAAGGCTAAGAGGGCACTTGAATAGGACCAAGAGACCCCCTTACAGCCTCTACCCAACTCCATAAGGTGGTATGTGACTTTGGGAGGATGAGACATTGATAGGGAAAGTAGGTACAAGGAGTAGGGCTCTGTGTGCTATAATTGTGTCACACTTCTATGAATCATTACATTCAAGAACACTCAAGAATGAGGTCTCAAAAATCGATCCATAGCTCCCTAGGCATGGAGTGCAAGGGTTTTAAAAATGCTCTTAGTTAGAGCTATTTAGCCTATAACCTTGCTAGTAAACCATGCAATGGGAGATTCAATGAAGACAAGGGCAAGAGTGCCAATATCCTCAAGAATCAAGAATGAAAATGCAATGCAATGCTATGCTAGAAATGGAAATGCAAGCTAAGCTATGAAAATGAAAGATGCAAGTATTACAAAGCCTCCTAGTTAAGCTAGATGAATTAATGTAAAGCATAAAGGAAACTAAGCTAAGTATGAAGCTATGAATGCCATGACAATGCAAGAAATGAAACTATGATGACATGTAGATGCAAAAAAATCAAGAATGCTCCAAATCTTCAAAAGCTCCAAAGTGACCTAGAAAACCTGCAGCATAACATTAGCATAAAAAGTTGGGGATCTAGAATGAAGAAGAGAGCTCTCCTTTTATAAGAAATGAGAAGGAATGGACCGTGGAGATTAAGAGGCAAAAGACTAATCAAGGGTGGAGCTTGAAAGAGGAGCAATCCATGTTCACAAGTATCCTCCAATGAGAAAATAGGAGTTGACTTTTGTGTCCATATGAGACATAAAGTGCTTTTTCTCTTTTCATAAAATAAGAATGATGCTTTATTTGTGCAACTTAGGATAAGAGGAAAAGTGGGGGCTTTTATTTATTTAAAAGGGGAGAAAATATTCCTTTTAAATAAATCAAAACTTAGGAATAAGATGGTTAGCCCATAGAAAATAATCAAATAAATGATAGAATAGGATTTGATCAAGAATAAGCAATTTATGATTTAGCAAAAGGGGCTAATAGTCTAGATGACCATTTTTAGGTGTATACATTTGCCCCTCTTTGACTAATGTGTGATTGATCTAGGAACACATGCAGTCAAAGAATGAAGTTGAAATGTGAGATCAATTTGGGATCACAAAGCAACTCAGATCAGCCAAGAAAGCAAGAGATAGCCAAGAAGGCAAGCAATAGCGTTCTGACTCCAAAGAATGAAGTGTAGAAAAAAATAGCAAATCTTGCATGGTCAGCTTGGTAGCGATAGTATTGAACACTTAGGAAAGAGATAGCCAATAAGATATGATGTGTTTGCCCCCTCGGGATTGAAAGCGAAATCCAGGTAGAGGGAAAGCAGACGCAAGAGAGACATGATCAAATCACTAGAAATCATAATCAAAGAAAGAGAACAGAATAACCATCAAGCAGTGAAGATATGCCCCACACATGGGACACGGGGCACGAACCTATCGGTCCCTCAACCCGTAAACACCACGGAGAGGGGATTTGAACTTGGGATTTGAAAGTGAATGAAAGACTGGAAGTTTGAAAGAGATGGGGATGAAGAGGTGAAGAATGCCCCAGCGAAGATCAAAGGATTAGGCCTCAAACGATTAGCCAACTGCGCAGAACAAGGAGAAATGATCAAGGTGAACTCAGATTTCGGTTTCGATCCCGAAATGAAGAGAAAATGATGGGATATGAAAGACAAGAAGCGAAAGACATGATTAGGAAGAAGCGAAAGGTGAGTGTAGTTGATTAACAAGTCCACGTAAGATGAAAATGAGAGCTCTCTCCATATGCAAGATGCAAAACTAAACTAACATGAACCTAAGAATGCAAGCTATATGAAAAGTGGTTTACTTGCAAGGTCACAATGCTAATAGACATCTAATATTCATCATCGAGCGTTATTGGTAGCGTCACAAGATCATACAATGCACACTAGCATAACTATGTGAATCTGAATATGATCTATATCAGATAGAAATGTGGAAATCCCACCTAGGCATCAAAGACATGCAGGTCAAGATGACTAGTGCAGTGAGATTACCTAAGTTTGATATAGCAAGATTATGCTCGCATCGAGACACAAGAAAGTCAAGATGACTATAAGCATGCACTTGCGAAACAGTCAAGGATAATACCTTGTAGATCCCAATGTCAAGTGGAACAAGCATAAATGTTAATGACAAGTAGGACCAACAAAATATATCCACAAGCAGAAAAAACAATAAAACATGTTCTCATTGCCTCAGTCTTCTAGCTATGCAATCGAAAACGATCATAGGGGGAGAACATTCAGCAAAGAAATCATCATAGACAACACACAAAGAAATAGAGTCAAACAAATCTCAGCGTGTCAAGTGCGTGTGTGTAGGTCATAGAGTCAAACTTTGAGTATCGCATCTGCCAGTGAGAAATATCGCATCATCTAGACTGCGGGTAGGACATCTGATAAGTGTTAAAAAACACTCGACGCTAGGGTAGTGTTGAAAAACAGGGTGGTGTTGAAAAACACCATTTGCAAGGTGCCTAAGAAACCTAGACGCACAAAGAGACCCAAGATAAGCTTAAAACAATGTATGCCCCCTAGACTAAGACAAGAGTCAATTCCAGGCTAGGAGAGGCAAAGCGAGAAGTGGAGCGAATGAGCGCCACACAAGACTAATAGACATAGGTGTAGAGGGTCTCAAGTAGCGCCTGTTTCCAGGTTTTCACCACTTGATAGATTTATTGCAATTTTTTTCAGGACTTTTTATTAATTTTTTTTTTGTATTTTTGCTACCAAGGCACCTGTTTCCAAGTTTTCACCAAGGCATTTTTTCAAAATTTTCAATTTTTCAAATTTTTTGATTTTTTTTGGTGAGACATCAAAGCGCCTATTGCTAGGTTTTCACTAGGATGCTCATTTTTTTAGTACTGTTTATGCTTTTTAGGATTTTTTCAGCATCATATATGATTTTTTTGAATTTTTTCAGGATCATAAAGTATGTACAAAGAATGCCCCAGACAGAAACGGGCATCAAGAATCTGCTTCCTCAGATGTAGAGAACTGATAGGCCCCAGGCCCAAATGCTGCAACTGTGACGATAGGAGGTCTCAACCAGTTCGACCAATAATAACCAGTCCTAAGCAATGCTTGAGCTAGGGGAGGATCGTTAGAATGTGATCCACATATGCCATCGTGGATTTCAGCTAGCACTTTTTCTGACTCCTCTATTTCTAGACACTTAAGGAGAGTTCCGTCTACACCCTTCCTATACAAGTCACCGGAGACAAAGGCAAAGTGTAAGGGATGGCGGAAAGAATGGCGTGGTGGATTTTCAGGAGGAATATGAGGTGGAAGACATGAAAAGATGGCAGGATTGTAGGACTTGTAAGCACGATAGCGTAGTGCGTCCACCAGGAACTTGAAGCAAAATTTATGCTTTTTCATTTGTGAGATGAATGTCAAAGTAACCAAGGCATTACCAACTTTGTTCTCAGCTTTAGGAATGGGTTGAAGTATAACAGATATGAGATCATGCTTGAAGTAGTGCACCATTTTTTTGTAGAGAATCAGCTTGTCATTTTTTATTTGAGAATCTTTATTTTTGAGCAGATTTTTATTTTTACTTTTCTTGGGTGCGGATACCGCCACAATGTGGTTTTCACCATCCGACCATTGCTCTTTTCTTTTGACTTAATGACTATGATGCTTGATGACTGTGATGCTTGATTGTTGATTCAATCTTTTTTGTTGCTAGTTCGCTTGTGGAAGAAGTAACAGGTGTTGATGCAAGATGAAATGAAGTGATTGGTTCAACAACATTTATGCGAGAGGTGTCATCTCTGGTGACAAGAGAAGTTGAGCCTATAGGGTAAGCTCCAAAAGTAGCTAGATCTAGATTCGTCAAAGAAGGACCAACGTAGTCAACTAAGGCAATACGGGGAACAAACTCATCAGACCCTGCACAAGACTCATCAACTACGTCGGGTGGGTTACAAGAGGTATGAACTACATCAACATCCATATCTATCATGGAAGAATCTTCTGGAAGAGGCTTAAGATGCCGAGAAGTAGAGATACTCATGTCAGTATGTGAGAGATCACCTCTTTGTAGTAACCGTGCAATGTTGCGAAGTTGTCTATCATAGTTCAATGATTCTTTAGGCACATAGGTTCTAGACATAGAGGCCTCAGCCATATCATCAGTAGGTATACATTTTTCTCCCCAAAGAAGTGAAGTAGAAGGAAGATCATCTCCCATTCGAGCCATTGTGTGCAGTGGTGACTCATCTGTATCTGTGTCTGAATTACTGAGCATGGGAGTATTTCTAGAATAATCAAGGAGGGCATTTGCTGTACTACCCTCATCTTCTTTATAGATCCACTCTTGGACAGCTTGTTCTTCTCTTTCTGCTTCTAAAGGAACGGATGAAGGAACAAAAGTATCAAAGATCACCATAGCAGAAGTGGAAGGCTTCATTTGATCAGAAGGTTTCCCATATGACCTAGGAGAAACAGGTATAGAAGCAAAGGAATCCAGCGTATATTCACCCATACCAAGGCTCATCATCTTAAGTGATTTCTCAGCAGCAACTAGAGACGTACTAGGATCAACAGAAGGTTCATTGTGAGGAACAAATTTTTCAGCAGCAGCAAGAGCATTAATAGCAATAGTATGGTCTCCAGGAATCACAACTTCAGTGCCATTGTATGGAAATTTGACGCACTGATGATAAGTGGAAGGAACAGCCTGCATGTCATGGATCCAAGGACGACCCAAAAGAATGTTATATGTGAGTGGGATGTCCAATACTTGGAAGCTAATATCTTTCGTGACAGGGCCCACTCGGATAGGCAGCGTGACAAGACCTTTGGAAGATCTTTCCACTTCATCGTAAGCTTTTATAGTAATCTTCTTCTTAGAATCCACAACGAATTTTGACAAACCCAACTGTTGTATGACATTGAAAGAAACAATATTTAACCTTGCACCATTGTCTATCAGGACTTGGCGGACACGGGTGTAGTAGACTAGAACTTCAATGTGTAAAGCTAGATTATGTGGGTGAGCAATAGATATGTCATCTTCTGCAGAAAAGGAGAGAGATAGCGGAGATGGAATGTGGTTGACCATAGCTTGAAATCGATCCGGATCAATGTCATTGGGAACACGTGTTGTACGTAGAGCCTCATCAAGAATCTCTCTATGCGAAGGGGATAACCGAAGCAACTCAAGGATAGATATCTGGGTTGGTGTCTTTTGCAAATGTTGGACAAGATCATAGCTAGGGGTGGCTAAAGGAGCCACTTGTTTGGAAGGCAAAGCTTGCTTGGGATCTTGCACAGTTTTAAGGACAATCTTGGCTTGCCCCCTAGTAACAGCATTTAGTGTCTCACTTTGGGAAGATGAACTAACACGTGTTTGCAAGACCAACTTTGGCTTACCATGATTGGCTTTATTATCATCTTGAGACCTCATCATTAGAACACTCTCAACGGGCTCTACCATGTCGATCACAGGTGTATCATAAGTATATGTATAATTGATCTTAGCATTATGATTCTTATGTGCTTGAGAGGTTTCCCCCTTGTCATGCTTAGGTAAAGGATCTTTGAAAGCTGTGTGATCTGAATTTTTAGTTAAGCCATCAGTGGAGATTGTGCCGTTCTCAATGAGGTCTTGAATATCATCCTTAAGCTTAAAACAATTGTCTGTCAGATTTCCCTTGTTTCTGTGATAATGGCAGTAATGATCCTCTCTCCACCAATCACGCCTATTTATCGGATCCCAGTTACTAGGTTTATTAGGAAGCGTAAGATATCCATTTTCAACCAAAGTCTTAAGGATCACATCGCAAGGTTCTGCCAACTTGGTATAGACTCGCTTTTGAAATGACTTCTTAGGCTTATCTGCATATTGAGGTTTAGGAGCACTATGAGTGTTGGCAGCTTCTTGTTGTTTTGCTGCATAGATAGCGTTGGAGAGATTGAAAGCAGGCTCTTTAGCTTTAGGAGTGTCAACAACCCCATCAGTAACAACATACTTGTTCTTATTCCAAGGTTTGTTCTTGTCTTTGCCATTACCTTTAGCATCTTTATTAATAACAATATCCCCTTTTCTTATAGCTACATCCTCAATTCGATATGCACTTTCAACCATGTCATGGAAGGAGGAGAATAGTTGCTTCCTTAGATCATAAAACAGCTCAGGCACAAGTGTGTTGATGAAAATGTCAATCTTTTCTCTTTCAGGTAATGGACAAGGATACCTAGAATACAATGACCTCCAACGTTGTAAGTTGCAAATGGCTCACCTTGATGTTGTCTTAGATTACCGAGATCTATCATGGTGACAGGTTGTTGGATGTTGTAAGAATAATGTTGGGTAAATCGCTAAGCCAACTCATCAAAAGTCTTAAGAGGTGGTGTCAATTTTGCAAACCATTCTAAAGCTTGGCCTCTTAAGCTTCGAGAGAATAATCGTAGAAGAAATGTGTCTTCATGAAGAAAGTCCATACTAAGAGCATAAAAGTGATGCACATGGTCATGGGGATCACCATTTCCATTATACTTGTTGTATTTGGGAACCTCAATATCCCTAGGAAATGGGACCATGTATAGACTTTTATCAAAAGGAAGAGCACAAATTGATTCTACAAAAGGGACCTTTGGAGGCTCTCTTTCTATTGCCATTTGGGTAAGGCGTTGATTTGTCCTACGTAGTTCTTCTTGAAGGACTTCCAATTCAGTTGGTACTCTTTGTTGGACAATTTGTCTGACATCATAGCTGAGAGGAAGCTTGTATCCTCTAGAAGTCATATATTGAAAATATCGGTCGCCATTACGCTCTAAAAGCTTATGCATCATTCGTTGGGAGACCACATCTTGTTCAAATCTCATAAGATCCTCACTAGAAATCTCATCATCAGCCTCTGCCTCATGTTGAGAGGGAGGAGGCCTAGGAGGTGAAGAAGGCATACCAAAAGTGGGTCTTGGAGGAGATCTTGGTGGCGTGTTGTTGCCATTAAAAAGAGGTCTATGCTCATAGTTACTAGTCTCGGGTTGCTCATAAGACATTCCTCTATAAGCCATGCGCCTAGCAGCATCCATCCTTTGTTGATTGTGTTCTTTGTTTAAGCGCGCTTGGTCAAGAACACAACCAAAGGAACACATATGGTGAGTGTCTTGGGGTGATCCGGGTAAGTCCACTTGGATCAATCCTTGCACCAAAAAGCTAAGCGGCTAAAATAAGGTGGCTTCTAACTAATGGTTCGTAGTAAGGGCTTTCGTTCATAACACCCCTCTTGCTCCTCATAAAGGACTAGGACCTTGCGGCCTCAAGAGTACCTTAAGCATTCTTGCTCAATGTTTTCCCCATGGTCGCAATCCCATGAGCTACTCACATCAAGCGAAGACAAGTGTTATGTCTACCAAGGTTTTGTGTCTTCGATAGCCTTGAGATTATAGTGGGTTGGAATAGCTTGGTATTAGCTTGTCCCCACTTGGGTCGTTCCTCTTGATTGCTCAAGAGCAGGCCCGCTAAAGGATTCTAAATCTAAACAAAGAGTAGATCAATTTTTGAGGTTCAAGGTTTTTGGTTCACCACAAGGGTGAAGAGCATACTCCCCTATCTCAAAAATTTCTTCCAAACACACCAAACAAAGATTCAATTACCCCCTTGCTTTCAAAATCCCAAGATGGGTCAAGATTTCTGTTTCACCACAAGGGTGAAGAGCATACTCTCCTACCACCTCAAAATCCCTACAACAAGGTATTAAGTGCCTATGAAATGAAACAACTAGTATATGCCGCACAAAATAAAGAAAACAATTAAACAGGCACTTGATTTGGTTTTTATGCTTAGGGCAGCCCTGCAAAAACCATTAGTAGCCCTCTTTGACATGTGTTTCTTTTGGCAAATTCCAAGCAATGAGAGCACCTACAAGCACAACTTGTTAGCTCCACAATGGTTAGCACATCAAAAATCAGATAATCTGCAAGTAAAATAGCTAATCAAATGGTAAAATCTGAGAATGAAACTATCATGGTTGGATTAGGCTTGAAAAAACCTTTCCAACGATATATCACACTTAAATATTCGATACCATTTGCAAAAATTTCAAAAAAGTTAGCAGAGAACCCAAAACTTGCAAGATAGATAAAATAACTCAAAAACAGCTTACTGTCGGGTACAGACACAGTACAGACACCAGAATCGCGCGATACTTCGCAGTATACTGGGGCGATACTTTCTGTCTATGCGATATTTCGCCCGACACCAGGCGATAGTTCGCCTTGCACCAGGCAATAGTTCGCCTTGCACCAGCACCAGGCGATATTCTCTGCAATAGCCAGGCGAAGTATCGCACGCGCATATAGAGAACTATCGTGCGATACTTCTGGAAAGTATCGTACGATAGTCTGAGACAGACAAATAGAGACTGAAAATTAAGCTAAAAACCTACCGAAAAATTGACGGAAAATGACGAAAATGCAAAAAAAAAAGGGACAAAGCTAGTCTACTCTGCCCCATGGTGGGTGCCAAAAATGTGTGCTATAATTGTGTCACACTTCTATGTATCATTACATTTAAGAACACTCAAGAATGAGGTCTCAAAAATCGATCCATAGCTCCCTAGGCATGGAGTGCAAGGGTTTTAAAAATGCTCTCAGCTAGAGCTATTTAGCCTATAACCTTGCTAGTAAACCATGCAATGGGAGATTCAATGAAGACAAGGGCAAGAGTGCCAATATCCTCAAGAATCAAGAATGAAAATGCAATGCAATGCTATGCTAGAAATGAAAATGCAATCTAAGCTATGAAAATGAAAGATGCAAGTATTACAAAGCCTCCTAGTTAAGCTAGATGAATTAATGTAAAGCATAAAGGAAACTAAGCTAAGTATGAAGCTATGAATGCCATGACAATGCAAGAAATGAAACTATGATGACATGTAGATGCAAAAAACCAAGAATGCTCCAAATCTTCAAAAGCTCGAAAGTGACCTAGAAAACTTACAACATAACATTAGCATAAAAAGTTGGGGATTTAGAATGAAGAAGAGAGCTCTCCTTTTATAAGAAATGAGAAGGAATGGACCATGGAGATTAAGAGGCAAAAGACTAATCAAGGGTGGAGCTTGAAAGAGGAGCAATCCATGTGCACAAGTATCCTCCAATGAGAAAATAGGAGTTGACTTTTGTGTCCATATGAGACAAAAAATGCTTTTTCTCTTTTCATGAAATAAGAATGATGCTTTATTTGTGCAACTTAGGATAAGAAGAAAAGTGGGGGCTTTTATTTATTTAAAAGGGGAGGAAATATTCCTTTTAAATAAATCAAAACTTAGGAATAAGATGGTTAGCTCATAGAAAATAATCGAATAAATGATAGAATAGGATTTGATCAAGAATAAGCAATTTATGATTTAGCAAAAGGGGCTAATAGTCTAGATGACCATTTTTAGGTGTATACAGGCTCAAGCAAAGAGGAGGGCTCAACTGGTTTGAGGAACTCATTTTGCAAATGTTTGAAACAATGCCTATGTAGTGTGGTGGTTGAAAATGAACATTTAAGCCTTTCTTGCATCCATTACCAGTTGTTTCACCTATCCTATCTTTTTGATGTCTTTTGAGTGCATTGTTCATAGCATGCACACAACAAGGGGTCCTGTTGTGACCTATCTTTCACACATCGCCCATTTCAAGTTGGATCCCTTCTCGTTTTGCTCGCTGGGGCCTTTTGGTTCTTGTCTCAATAGCTCTAGCTCTTATCCCTTAGGTTCCCTCTTTGTTTCCGTTTGAGGAGTGACAAGTTTTGACTTGGTTTTAAGTTAAGCCACCCAAGACGCGTTGGCACACAACTGTAGCATGGTCATCGAATGATAAATAAATCCACCGTTGGCCTCAAAAGAGACAATCACGGGTGTTGGGGAGGCTCAAGAATTCAAGGTCATTCTCCGGGAGAAGACTGTGAGTACACATTGTAGTGAGTGAAGGAGTATTGAAAATGAAAAGGTCGGCCTATGCATATAAGGTGCTCAATCTGCTTAATCAAGAAGAAAGTTAAAAAATGAGCAGAGTCCATAGTCACCCCCTAAAACAAGCCTAGTGCGTCTTCCTCAATGCCAAGGGTGAGAATGGAAGAAAATTTGAAAGGGAACTCATGAGTTGTGCGATGAAGGAATGAGGCTATTTGTCAAGGAAAGAGGAGATAAAGCCAGCACAAAGTGAGCCTCGTAAAGTATGGAGTCTTCAATGTTTAGAATCCACGACTGCTCCCAAATCGTGCCCCGTGAATGGCGGAGCATGTTTCCACCTTAGTGATGGAATGTGCCAAGAGGAAGAATCCTTCACCAAGGCAAGATCCCGCTCCGCTTTCCTCGCGAGCACAAATGGCATGGACTCACGAAGTATTGGAAAGGGACAAAATCCCTCACCACACTAAAATCCCGCTCGGCAATGAAAAAAGGCACAAAATCCACTATATCGTGGAATCCCCAAAAGAGGAAAAATCTGGCACCTACCCAAATTTGTGCTCGAGCACAATCAGGAGCACGAGTCAACTCGGTCAAAGGAATTTCAAGGTTTTAGAAAATCCTCCACAGGCTAGGAATGTGCTCAAATCCATTTTGGAGCGCACTTCTTACCTACTCAAGGAATGTTGTGTGAGGAATAATCTGGGATCCTAAATCCAAATACGTCTGTTTTAGATGCTTGAAATGAAGGCAAATGAGGAATGCAAGAATCTGTTGATACTAGCAGTGTTAACTTCCAACAAAGTGCACAATGTTCTGAAAACATGCTTGACTACCTTGCTGTTTATCACTGTAACTGTAGTCGGACTGAACTCTAAAGTTGAATGTGCATAAAATGAAAAATTAGAAATGAAAAGGCATATAGAATATAGACATAAACTTATGTTTTCAGATGCTAAGAGGGTTTGTAGGGCCCACAAATTTTTTTAGGGGGTTTTAAGTTTTAAAAAAAGTCCGTGTTGTTTTTTGTTTGACTATTCTTTCTGGCCATGGGGGACATCAGGATGTTCATGGGACAGCTTGGCGATCCCAAATGGAAGGACGTTTTGTCCCCATTCCCACATCTGGATTCTGGAAACACCTGAAAACAAGGGTGACGTGTCCCCAGGAAACAACGAAAAGATATAACCAGTGTTATAATATAAAATAAGTCTTATTCATCAAGATTTGAAATACATACCTATTCTCTTTGTTGAGTTGGCTTTTCTATTTCTTGTTGGTTTGACACAAGATTTATCAAGTTGTGGCACACTCCAGTAGAAATCTGTGCATTCTAACATAGCATGTGCCTAGGTACTATGCGCATTCATCCCTATCGGCGGACCAAATGTGGAATGCCAAATATTTCCATTATATATTTATAAGATTAACTTGATGAACACTACAACTAGCTGTGCTCACAAATTCAATTTTATTTTCTGCCAAAATATTTAAAAATCTTATTTTTTCCTACATATCATGTTTGAATCAATTTCCTCCAACCAATATGCCCATTTCCCATCCCAAACAATCGGCACTTTAACTGATCTGTATCTCCCTTCTTTTTCCAAACAATTAAATGAGGAGTTGCAACTCCATGCCAGCCAATTATGACCTCTCTTGATATTCCTGTCCTAGTGTTGTATTGATTTCATACAATCATGGTTGTTCTTTTCCATGGGATTGTGTGCATGCAAGCATAGGTTTCTACCCATTAATGTATGTACTCCCTGCTTATTTGGAATCATGTATGCTCATGCAGATGTGCTCGCTTATGTTGGGGAAACGACTGTCTCCACCACACATTACCACTAATCTGTATATTCTAGTTTCAAAGCAAGGCAAACTAGGGTTATTTTAACTCTTTATTGTTCATTCCGAAACATGTCCACCTATCTCTGATAAATATTTTGCCAAAAAAGGGTTTAAATATTCGCTTTACACTTCGTAGCATGACAAACTCTACATCAAGCAATTCATATATGCTCTGATAAATTCATTGTTGCCTGGTATAGTTTGCAATATAGCAAAGCTGGACATAATTTTTATCTTCACAAGTAGAAATATGGAACATTGTGGGCAAACTGTGGTTTTAAAGACATGATGGAGGAATAGCCTAATTGTGTTGTGAATTGCCGGTCATTGGCAGTATGAGAAGCAATGTATTGGATGAAAAATATTTACAGAAACTAAAATATGAACATTTTCAAATTTCTGCCCAGTTACTTAGACCAAAATACATGCCTCTAGAATATTTTAAGAACAATCCTAGGGATGTGTTGTAGGAGGCACTACTAAAATAGGCTGAGCCTCTAAACTATTTTCAATTGAAGGATATTATGAATGTCTGGTAGGAGGCAATACTAAAGATTGGTTTGTTTTGCAACTATTTACATTTAATTTGAAAAACTAAATGCTTTATTGGACATTACTGTTCTTGAGGAAGTTTTCTGATCCCTATTAATTTTGTTAATACCACAATGTCCAGATCAGTCATGGTTTGACATTTTGGATTAAATAAAAAATAAGTTTTTAAATTGTTCGTTTGGATTGTTACAGTTCATGATGTTCTGGGACTGAGCGGAAATGAATTCCAAAGTCTCTATCACTTCACTATTGGTACTGGAGTTTTGGACAAACGGATAATGAGCTTACCTGCTTATCCAGGTCCGACAATAGATGCATAATATTTAACCTTTTCAGGTATCTGTTACAAATTTACATTGTGGCAAATCAATTGGTTGTAAATATTGTATGGTAAGATTATTTCATAAAAATAACATAAACTTTTACAACTGAGTTATCTACAGCTTGAGCTGTTTGTTTTTGTTAATTTACTTAATGAAAATTGCCTTGGTGAACTTGAGGGAGTCATGGGTACATGCAGTATAGAAAAACAACATTATTTTAAATCATTGTGTACCAGGGCCACTGCATCAGCATAGTATTCCCATTTGAGACATTGTTGTATATTTAAAAAGGCTTTGATGTAAAAATTAGAGCAACACGAACTACATTGTTTGTAGATAGAAATAAGAAGTCACATAGTACTATGATGTTGTAATCTTTTATCTAGTTAAAAAAGTGTAAAGCTATTTGTTATTGTACAGAATGTGGAGTCAAACAGGCTATGCAATCGAATAGAGTGAATGGCTCAAGGCTTGTTTTCAAATCATTTGGTTAGTTTCTCTTGGATTTGCAGATTGTAGAAATTGATGAGACAGATAAAGGGCAGGGCGATTAAGGTTGTACAGCTGTTTTTATTTCTCATTAGTAATATTTTAATTTCCCAATTGTGTTTCACATTCCATATATTTCAATGGCTTAGTATGTAATCTTTCTTAGGCAGCTTGATGCTGAAGCCTATTTATTCTACTTCTTTTCATTCTTGTTCTATTTTGCCAGACTAGAGTATGAATTTTGCAGCAAATTTTTACTACGTGTGTCTGGCATTATTGTCTTCATTTTGAAATCTTCAGTTATAGGTGGCAGTCTTCATATTAGTGTCATGTCTTCTTGATTGATTTTAGCATATAGAGAAGTCTTCTCAGATTAAATCTCTTGTGATGGAGACTTTGAAGCATTGCAAAATTGAGCTTTCAAGCTGCATCATTTGAATAAAATTTGAGATTAGCACAGGTAGGCATCAGATCACAAGGTTTGGCTCATATATTGCTGAAGGCACTGTCTACAATCGAAATAAGTTGAAGATGCTCTGTGAGCTATGATTATTGGTCCTGACTACCATTGTTAATACTTTTATTATAAATTCTAGTTTAAACTGTATATTATCTAAAAGGGCTACAATCTTAAAGGATGTTTTTCTGGGCCATCTGTGACCAAACTTCTTGTTTTTCATCTTTTGGACAGAGCACAATTTAGTTGGCCCTCTTTTCTTACAATACAAACGAAAATGTGGCATATTTGTTGTGTGTGAGATGCAAAGGGGTAAATCACATGTTTGAACCTCATAGCTACCATCTTACAAAGTAGGGCAAACAGGAAACTGTATTGAAAACAGTTTCAGGTCCTCTCCTTAAGACCTTGGTGGGTGACTACTATTCTGTTGAATTATGGAAAATAATTGGGTCTACTTGTTGCATCCCTTGTATTATATCCACATACATGATGGATTGTATAAAAAAAATAAATTAGAAGTTCTTTCAGAAGAAAGGGGATAGAAGGACAAGATTGATGAGGCAAGTATGGGAGCCATGGCATAGGAATGGGGAGTCTTGTTGCTATGGCTTTTGCCAGAGGAGGAAAGGTGTAAGGTTATGGACACTCCGTTGGACATCCGTTGAAGATTAATTTCATCAGATTGGTGGCTGGCTTAGTTCTCTGGGATATTTTTTGACTAATTTAGTGGGGGGCATCTGAGAACAGTGGGGATAGCAACCTCCTCATCTGAGGACAAACAGAGGGACAGCAACTCCTCTTGGGCTTTCGTGTGTTGCAGCAATATTTTTTTTGTGATGGTATGGTGGAAGCTCATGATTTTTGTAATATCCTTCGACACAAGCAACAATGAATTGCACCAAGCCTGCAAGTTATGATCTCAATGTCACCTGCAACCCCTGCATAATGTGTGTTGTTGTGCTCTTGCTTATTGAGATTATGCATGTTTGTGGGTTTGAGACTGATAGGGTGTGGCGACCTATCGAGGCATGCTCAAGATTTGATTCGAATTCCACGGTGAAGCCATACTTCTGTTCGTTATCTTTTCATTCCCAATGAAGACAACAAGGTGGAAAATCAAGGAATTGTACAGTCATGCCACGTTTGCCTACTTGGTTTTGCATATGTTGCGCATAAAGAGATTCTCATTCGAAGGTGACGATCTTATGGTGATTTGCTAAAAATGCTTAAAGATAAAAAAATGAATAGATATAATTAAGCCATCAGTCTATTCCCATATTAGCCAAGACACTAGAAAATCTCCAAAATCACATTGTGTGTGATCAGACTGTTGAAAGGAGGCAATTCATGGCTTGATATTCTCATATCCATGTATGAGTTAAACTATATTTGCTTGGCAGGAATAAAAGGAGAAATGAATATGTATTTATGGAGGACAGCATTGCTAACCTTGAGCATGGCTTCATGTTTTTGCGATGTGATTAGTCAAACAATTATGAGAACAATGTTTGATGAAATATAATAGGTCTCAAGGCAATCATGAATGTCTACACCCCGTTTTAAGTTGGAGAAAGGACTATATTTCCTTGTGATCAAGTATTTAAGTTAAACAATCTAACAAAGGCATTGTTGTTATTGCTTATGTGTAATTTGGTACCTAAGATATCATGTTTTAAAACTAAATAATCCTAGCAATAGTGCGATATACCTTTAGCTCCATGATTATACGAAAGCGGTTAAATTGTTGCATCCATAGGTGTGTAAACTAAGATTTGATTTGATAGTTGATGGGTCAATTATAACCATTCTAAGATTATAACAAAGTTTAGACTTGTTGATTCTCAATGAGGTTCATGCCGAAATTGACCTTGTTGAATATCATTATATTTGTAAAGAGATGATAATATCATTATTAACCATTGCTTGGCTTGACCAAAGTTGTAGGAATTGAATTGCTACGCTGTGACAAACAAGGGTTGATATGGTAGCTTGTAGCTATAAGAATTTGGGAAAATATTGTGATTGATTTGGGCATGATGCTGATAGGATACTATCATCTAAAATGGAGGAACTAAGAAATGTTCATACACTTGGTGCTAATTATGAGGACTGTTCATTGAGTTTAAAGACCTTGCACCTATATTGTTGTGTTGGATATGCTGCTCACATGATGATGATTATGACCATTGATATATGAGAATTGATGTTTTGCTGGCATGCGAAATCACCAGCTAGTGGCTGTTAAGGTCATATTTAGTTTAAAATGTGGCAACTATGTGAATTGCGATGTTTTTGCATCATATGACCATTGAAATATGAGAATAAAGGTTGGTGTATGGGTGGCCATATGACATCACCAACCATTGGCCGACATGATGATGGTTTTTGGCATCTTATGACCATTGAAAGATGAGAATAAGGGTTGATGTATTGCTACCATGCGAAATCACCAACTAGTGCCCATTAAGGTCAGTATAAAATGTGGCAATGGTGTGAATTGAGATGTTTTTCCATCATATGACCATTGAATACGAGAATAAAGGTTGGTATATAGCTGCCATATGACATCACCGACATTGACCATTAAGGTTGTATTTAGTATAAAACTTGGCAATTGAGAATACCCATTAGTTTGTGAATTGAACTATTTTAAGAATCCGGGGTTACAACATAAGGTAAGTGAAATTAGAAGGTTAAGAATATGATAAACATAAATATTATGTTATGTGGGTACAGGGGTTGAAGCGCTGACTTGATGGGACAGGGTTTATTCCATGAAGTTGAATGTGGAGATGGAGGGAAATCGATCACAATGTTTATGTTTTCTCCTCATGTTGTTATCTGTCGATTCAGGTGTTTATGGTCCAGTCTTCCTCAACGCATGCTCTCGGATCTCCCAACATTGGGAGCCTTTCTTGTCGGGTACAATGCATATTTACTCTATGGCTAGGGGTTTTCTTATTGCTAAATTTGAGAATGCTCAGGATAGAAATATTATCTTGTGTGATCGTTTTTTTTAGTTGGGAGGATAAATTTATGTTAACGGTTAAACCATGACACATTGATTTCAACTCTTTTTTTGAAATGTTTAATAAGATTCCAATTTGGGTTCGACCTCCCTATCTCCCTCTTCATTTATGGGTTTTTTGAGGATGTGTGTGAGGCATTTGGGGATTTTTTGGATGGTTGATGCTGATTCATTTGATAGTTTTTCATTGTACCTATGCCAAATACTAGTTGAAATTGATGTTTCAAAGCGACTACCTATTGAGATCTTGATTAATTCGTGTAAGGGTAGCTGGGTTCAAAATTTGGACTATGAGGGGGTTCCTTTTAGATGAAGCTTGTTTTAAAATTGGTCATGTGACTACTCATTGTGGTCTTGAGAAAAAGAAATTGGTGGCTTCGTGGTGGAATGGTGGCTTCAAATCTACATTATATGGTTTGAAGAAATCGGAAACTCAAAGGAGTTTCTCCCAGGTGGTGCACAGGAGTCTTCATGTCTTGTGACTGATTTGATTACTGTTGTCAGGGCTTCTTCTTAGGTCTCTGTTGGTAGGGGTGCTGAGGCCAGTCTGCCAAAACTTGTTGATTCCCCGAATGTGGCTCAGGTTACTATTTCTATTGATTGTGTATTGGCTACCAATTTTGGTGGCAACAATGATTTGACTCTGCTTGTAGGAAGGTGCTCAACTTCATATTTGGGGGTTGCCCTGTAATGCCACACTAGGGAACCCAAGAGAACTTAACCTAAACACACTATTAAGTTTTACAACATAATTTTTTTCCTTAAGTGTTAACAAACAATAATGAATAACAAAGCAAAATCATTATAACATAAAGACAATAAATACTCATAAGTGTAACTCATTTACAGATTACAATTCTCAAGGGGTTCCGTGACGTAGAATACGTAAATATAAATTAATCTATTAAGTACAATAACCATTCAAATCTTCCACATAATGAAACTAAGTACATCTCATAAAAGAATATCCACATACAATTGAACCATAAGGTATACATGATAAGCCACATCTAGTGAACAAGTCGCAGGGTAAGCAAATATAATCTAAGTACAAAGTACAATACAATAAATGAAAGATAAGAGTAAGTCCTCCAATGATAAACAAAAAGATACAATTGCTACAAGGATCATCCAACATAGGTACAAGGATGTCAGAATCTCAATGGTAAAAAATTCACTACCACTCGACCACGTGGAACCAAAGGTCCACTCCCACCATGCTGAGGAGACAACAAAAGACCCCACTCGGATATCAAACACCAAAATCTAACAGAATAAAACACCTAGGCAAAGGGATCTTGGAAGTTCATTATCTCAAGAAGGTATGCCACCAACTGCAAATAAAATACATACTCAACTAGAGGCAACCAACACATGTAGGAAATTTAAGATGTATAAAAGGAAAGTGTCATCACTTGAGTCAACTCTAGAGTTACCTTCGGCAGTCTCTTTGGACTCCGGGCCCCCACTGACTCTATGCGGTATCAGTAACATCTCATACAGACAAGGCTACTAACTATGCTCATCCGATCCACACAGGCGACCAACATCTTCTCACAAACCATCCTAGCCTATACTAGTGCTCAAGGCATGGGTGAGGAACACAAACATCTTATTAATTTATTTTAAACTCTTAATGTTTTTAAGTTATCACTTTATTAAGTAACTTGCAAAGGATACCCAGGTAGCTACTTCTGGGCTCCGACGCCTCCAAAACAAGCCACTTCCCATCTATACACTCAGATAACCTATCCTAATGCTCCAATCAAAGAACAAAGACAGAACAAAATGGAACCACAAAAGTTTCTCATAAATAATAAATCGTGATAATCACCAAAGTAAAGTAATGAAGCATAACAAAGAACATCACTTCCTATGCAGGATCAAACCTATCCATCTCAATATAGACATTAACATAGCTCATCCATCCCATAATGAACATCTCAAAGATAATAACAATCCACAGTCTCATATCATAAGACCAACGATAATCCACAACATCGATGACATCCATTTTCAAACATGGAGTAACATTATCCATAAAGATTAATAATCCAAAACGTAAGAACAATCATAGTATAGAACATAAGGTAATCGAGTAAATCAAATTTAATTATAATAATAGTCACATTTTTTTGATCAAATTGTAATAAATATCGAGACACAATACAACACATGAGATCACTCACAAATATTACAAAATCATACATGATCCAATTGAGACCTTCAAAATGGTTATTAAATTTTTTTACATAAAATCAAAGAGCAACATATATAAAATCATATAAAAACATGATCAAATAAGGTTGGTACAATGATCGTGACCAAGTAAACATCACAAAGCATTGGAATTACATAGGTGACATAGACAACAAAACCCCCAAGCCTCTGTGTACCAACCCTATAGCCAACATAGTTTCCATAAACTAACATCAAAGAAAATATTAAATACATCCACATACAAAGTCACAATATAGTCCTCAGATGAATAACCATTTAATTTATTTTCGAAAGTCTAATTTGACTATAAAAATATTCATATAATAACCCATGCATTAAATCCTTGATTTAATAAATAAGTATTAAATAAAATCTACATGCATGTCGAGACACTAAATGTTTTAATGATAAAATAGAAATATTCATCTCAATATAAATGGCCTCTTTATTAATATAAATTTTCTTGATATAAAACATGTGCAATTGTTTTATAAATATTAACTTTATTAATATCTATTTATAAATTCTAACATAAAAAATTAATAAATACTAAAATTTTAGTTTTAATATGTATTATAAAATTTAAATCTATTAATAAATATTATTATATTTAATACTTATTAATTATTAATAAAATTAAAAACTTTTATTAATTAAATATAATTTAAATAAAATAAATATTTTATTTTATTATATATAATTTTTAATTTAAAAATAACATTTATTTTATTTCATTTTATGTGAGGGGTTTCCCACAACACCTTGCTGCCTATGGTAGCAACATCGCCGCCAACAGCCTTAGACTGTCGTGTGACAAACTTCTGCTGTGGCATCTCTAAGCTTGTGGTGGGGTGGGGGAGCTGGGTCCCTCCCACCCAATAATATTTTTTATATCTATATCTATATATATATATCTGTGTGTGTGTGTGTGTGTGTATTCTATATAGGTTTTGAAATCCAATAATATAATTTTCTCTTTTTAAAAACAAATTTAATTCTTTCCTATATTATTTTAATCAATTTGATACAAACACAATCTCTCAAATTTAACATGGGTTTTCTATTATGAGAATTTTCACCACACAAAATCTCGATAACCAATTCAACTAAAAATAATGGAAAATGAAACAATCATAGAATCGAGGTTTACAACGATCACTCCAAACACAAAGCAAGCAATTTTTCAAAAGAAATATTAACATAGATTTTCAAACTCTGCCTGAAATCCACAAACTGATCTGACCAACAATTAAGACCAAATCGAAACAATCCAAAATCCAAGCTTTGAAAACCATTCTCTAATTTCAAACACCACAACCATCTTCCAAAACCTGATAAAATGTGTCCCTAATAATGACCAAAACCTTCTAATATAGAAAATTTGTCAAGCTAGGATTTCAAAACACAACTCCAAAAATAAGACGATCTCAACTTTGAAATATAAAATGAATTACTTTTATTTTATTTTCCTCCACTTGAGTCACTTTAACTCAACTTTTATTTTAAAAGGTAAAGTTCTAATTTCTTAATAAAGTGTTTTCTAAATATGCAACTCAACATTAAAATCACGTAACTCCTTTTTTGCATTTAGATATCAATTATTTTTAATTAAATTAAATTTCTAACATATTTGAAATATGTAATTTAATAATAAATATTATTTTATATTTTAATTATGCATTTAAATTCCAATTTAGACTTAGTATTTAATTAGATCTCCACTTTCCATAGCTAGACTTTTTAATTAATCCTTTTAAATAAACATAGGTATATAATTAATTTTCATTAATTAAATAATCTTATATTTTAATATTTCAATATTTTATAAGATATAAGTAATCAATCACGAAATTAACTTTAATTAAATCTTTTATCTATTGTAATACAAAAATCACATTAAACCTATAGGCATGCAAACCTGAAGAAATCAACTACATCAAAAATACTAAATAAAAAACAAAGGAAGGGTTTATGAATTCACGTCACCTGGACGAATTCAGAGGGAAATAAATAACTTTTTCATTATTTTAGGATAATTAATGGTTTAGGTTAGGATTTGGACCTTTCTGTTATCTCCCTTATCTTACTATTGAGATATTGCGATAGGACACACTCATCCTGGTAATTTAGGGAAGTCGATGCCCGGTACTTGAAATCTTGCATAAAAGATGAACATGTACATACATATATAAATATATAACAAACAATAGTAGGGATTGGTTGATCATGTGGATCTCGCAAGCAAGTATGACTCCATCCCTCAACCACATCAAACATGTAAAATAGAAAAGTAAAACATATACGCTAACCATACATATGCAAGTATGGGGTTAGTAAAACTATGAATATAAATAACATCATCATATGTGGATAATCAATATGAAGAGTGACCTAAAAGAGTTTTCCCATATAAACTAAAAATAAACTATGGGAGGGGTATTACATCCACCTCCCCTAGAATTAGGCTTACTCTTGGAATCCTACAAACAAATAAGAATATGCATCCCTCAATCACGAAGCATTCTACTAAAACAAAAGACAAAATGACATCTTGAAACAAGGCAGAAAATAAAGACATGATTATAGTCATCCAGAGAAATATAATTTTGGTTTAAGCATAAACTGAAAATAACATTGATCATTCATTATTAATTAATTTAAATAGATCTAGATATTTATTCATTCACCATCACATAATTCATCTATAGATTAATTGTATAAAATACACATTTGTATTTACATCAAATAACAAATTTATAGGTGCATGCTATCCTAGCTAATGCAACACCAACATATAGGATACAATGTATTTCTTCTTCACATAAAAAATATAGTACAATTCTCTACGATGTCCTCTCTTATACATACTATAAGAGGTAACAAATGAACATGATAGAAATAACACTTTTCATAGAACGAGGCCAACAATACCAAACATTCAGAATAACCACGACAAAGTTCAAAAGGAAAATCCTAAGGGGGAGAATTCTAAGTTCAATATTAAGTCATAAAACATCATGATGATTTCAAACAGTAAATCAAGAGCGACCAGTGCCACAAGATATGTAGCGAAAAGAGAGTCAAGTGACAAGTCCAAACATAAGAAAATTAAAAAATTAAATGCTAGCCTAAACACAACACGAACGAATCAACAATAACCAAAATAAATTATCAATCATAAAAAATTTCACATAAAAAAGTGATTGGTGTTAGCCATACTCGAGGGAGTAACCACTTTACGACACCCAATAATACTACATCTTGGACATGTTAGAGAATATACCCAAACACAATAGACAATCACTAAGGTAAGATGCATCAAATGCAATTGTAACTAAACAACTTTGTAAAATGTTACAAGTAGGTTATAAGTTACAATGGTTCTCAAATACTAAAGAATCATGTGTCTTATGTTTCATTTTAAGTTTCAACTACAAAACACCTGATGGGCTCATAAATTTTCTAGAGTTCCCAGTGTAGAAACATGGGCTCTGATAACAAGTGTAATGTCCCGCTAGGGAACCTAGGAGAAATTAACCTAAACATGCTACTAAGTTTACAAAATATTTTTTTTCTTAAGATTTTACAAATAATAATGAATAACAAAGGGGACGCAATTAACATAAAGATAATTAATACATACTCATAAGTGTAACTCATTGACATATTACAATTCCCAAGGGTTCCTTGACGTAGAATTACATAAATATAAATTAATCTATTAAGTAAAATAACCATTCAAATCTTCCACATAATGAAACTAAAGTACATCATCTCATAAAAGAATACCCAAACACAACTAAACCATAAGGTATACATGATAACCCACATCCAGTGCACAATACCCAAACACAACTAAACCATAAGGTATACATGATAACCCACATCCAGTGCACAAGTCATAGGGTATGCAAATATAATCTAAGTACAAAGTACAATACAATAAATGAAAGATAAGAGTAAGTCTCCAATGATAAACAAAAAGAAACAACTACTACAAGGATCATCCAACACAGGTACAAGGATGTCAGAATTTCAAATGGTAAAAAATTCACTACCACCTAACCATGTGGAACCAAAGGTCCACTCCCACCGTGCTGAGGAGATAACAAAATACCCCACTGGGATATCAAACACCAAAATCCAACACAATACAACACCTAGGCAAGGGATCCTGAAAACTCACCATCTCAAGAAGGTACGACACCAACTACAAAGATAATACATACTTAACTAGAGGCAACTAACACATGTAGGAAACCTAAGATGCCATAAAGGGAAGTGTCATCACATGCATCAACTCTAGAGTTATCTTGATAGTCTCTCTGGATCCTGGCCTCCTAGTGACTCTATGTGGTATCAATAACCTCTCATATAGATAAGGCTACCAACTATGTCTCATCTAATCCATGCAGGCGGCCAACATCTTCTCACAAACCATCATAGATTGTACTAGCGCTCAAAGCATGAGTGAGGAACACAAACATCTTATTAATTCATTTTAAACTCTTAATATATTTAAGTTATTACTTTATTAAGTAACTTGCAAAGGATACCCAGGTAGCTACTTCTGGCTCTGATGCCTCTAAAACAAGCCACTTCCCATCTATACACTCAGATAACCTACCCTAATGCTCCAATCAAAGAACAAAGAGAAGGAAAAAACCAAAATCACAAAAGCTTCTCATAAATAATAAATTGTGATAATCACCAAAGTAAAGTAATGGAGTATAACAAAGAACATCACTTCCTATGCAGGGATCAAGTTGTCCATCTCAATATAGACGTTACCATAGATAATCCATACCATAATGGATATCTCAAAGATAATAACAATCCACAAAGTCTCATATCATAAGATCAACGATGATCACAACATCAATGACATCCATCTTCAAACATGGAGTAACATAATCCATAAAGATAATAATCCAGAACTTAGAACACTCATAGTAGAGAACATAAGGTCACCAAGTAAATCAGACCTAATTATAATAATAGTCGTCACCTTTTTTAGTAAAATGAAATAAAGACCGAGACACAATACAACACATGAGATCACTCATAGATATCACAAATCATACATGATCCAATCAAGATTCAAAATGGTTATAAAGATTCTTCACATAAAATCTAAGAGCAATAGATATAAAATTATATAAAAACATGATGATCAAATAAGGTTGGTACAATGATTGTGACTAAGTCAACATCACAAACCACTAAAATTACATAAGTCACATAGACAAAAAAACCCCAAGCCTCTGTGTACCAACCCTATAGCCAACATAGTTCCTATAAACCAACATCAAAGAAAATATTAAATACATCCACAGACAAAGTCACAATATAGTCTCAGATGAATAAACCATTTAATTTGTTTTCCAAAGTCTAATTCGACTATAAAATATTCATATAATAACTCATGCATAAATCCTTGATTTGATAAATAAGTATTAAATAAAATCTACATGCATGTCAAGACACTAATTGTTTTACTGATAAAATAAAAATATTCATCTCAATATAAATAGTCTCTATTAATATAAATTTTTCTTGATATAAAACATGTCCAATTATTTTATAAATATTAATTTTATTAATATCTATTTACAAATTTTGCCACATCAAAAATTAATAAATATTGAAAATTTATTTTTAATATAGGTATTATAAAAATTTAAATCTATTAATAAATTTAAATTATATTTAATACTTATTAATTATTAATGAAATTAAAACTAAATTTAATACTTATTAATTATTAATGAAATTAAAACTAAATTAAAAACTTGTATTAAATTAAATATAATTAAATATATTTTATTTTATTATATATAATTTTAATTTAAAAATAAAATTTATTTTATTTTATTTTTCATGGGGGTTTTTCCTCTCCCACGTTGTGCCGTGTGACAGGCTTCCACCATGGCGACAGAGCTTGCCATGACAACTCTAAGATGCCAACGAGGCGGGGGAGTTAGGCCCCTCTCGCCCCCATAATATTTTTTAAAATTTTGTTTTAAATAATTTTTTTTTATAATAATTTTTAATATATATATTTTATATCTTTTACTGGTGAACCCAGATTGAGTTTTACTAAAAACCTCATTTTTTCAATCATATATATATATATATATATATATAGATATATCTCTATATATATGTATATATATCTCTCTATATATGTATACATGTATATGTATATGTATATGTATAGATATATATATATGTATACATATATATATATATATATATATATATATATATATATATATATATATATATATATATATATATATATATATATATATATATATATATATATATATATATATATATATATATATATACACACATATATATGTATATATGTATATATATGTATATATATATATATTTTTGAATAGGTTTTGAAACCCAATAATATAATTTTGCTTTTTTTTTTCAATTTAATTCTTTGGTATATTCTTTTAATCAATGATACAAACACAATCTCTCAAATTTAACATGGGTTTTCTGTTCTAAAATTTTTTTTCATACAAAATGTCGATAACCAATTCAACCAAAAATAATAGTAAATAAAACAATCACAGAATCGAAATTTACAACGATCACTTTAAACACAAAGTAGACAATCTTTTCGAAAGAAATATTAACACAGGTTTTCAAACCCTACCTGAAATCCACAAATTGATTTGAATGAAAAATAAGACCAAATCGAAACACTCCAAAATCCAAGCTTTGAAAACCATTATCTAATTTCAAGCACAACAACCATCT
>BSBK01011285.1:170000-171529 GCA_027943335.1 Chamaecyparis obtusa | reverse complement strand
GAACTATTATCAGTGGGGCATATCATATCAAATGTTGAATCATATCAGGCAGTATAATTAATCATATCAGGTATCAAATCAGGACCTAAATCAGTTGTGTATCAGTTAATCAGGACCTAAAAGCAATCAGGACTTAAAATTTTTTCGAATCAATGAGCTTCGCACATCAATTCAAAGAGGGGCATTTGTAGACACTCAAAAATGGATAAGTGCTTAAAATCAATCAAAATGGCAAAATCTTATCAAAATGCTATAATTCACATAAAAAAGGATCAAATCAATTTTTAAATGGACATTTATTAATCAACATTGGACAAAATCATTAAATCAAAATAAAAATCAAATGATGACATTAAATAATTAAATACAAGCTTAAAGGGGTCAAAAGCACTATATAATTGATTTTAATCAATTAATTGTATAGTTTTAAATCGAAAATCAAATTGAACCTATTCCTTACATGGCTAATTTAATTAATTGATGGAATTTAATTAATCCTAATATCTTTCAACAACAATTTGAGCAACCAATGAGAATTGAGAACAAAAGCACATGGATCACTCCAAAATAGTTGAATCTCAATCACACATTTCAACTTTGAATCTCATCCACTCAAATTTGTCTTTTTGTCCAAAGCTTTGAGACAACCATTTAAATTGTCCCCCCATTTAAAAACATTGCAAAGTTTTTGACTCAACCAAGGCTAAATCATGATTAAATAACTCTACCCCTACCCTTGGGAATTTACTATTAAATAAGAGTCATTTTGAGAGCAATAATCATCTTAAAAATTCATTTGCAAAGCATCACCATTATAGGCAATTTCATAGCAATTGATAGCAATTGAGAGCATTTAAATTATCTTTGTATCAATTTGATCATTTTGAGAGCTAGATTAAGCATTTGTACTATCATATTTCTCATTCTAGATTTGTCACTAGTGGAGAATAGGCTAAGAGCTTCACTTACCAAATTAGTTAGAGAACCATGGGATGTCATGGATGTTAATTTCAATTCTTAGCTTAAATTTGCATTGTATTTTTCTAGAATTGTAATTGATTATCCTAATTCCATGAAGGTGTTGAACATTCACACACCCTTCTCCATCTGATAGACTTGCAAACCAACAAAGAATTTTATCTCACCAAACATAGACATCTCAAACTCAATTTGCATCTCATTTGAAAATTTATAACATAGGCATCTTGTCCTCCAAATATGATATAATCTACAAAAATATCAGCTAACAAAATCCCTTTACCTTCTTCAGCTTTCATGTACATATTGTTGTTGTCATTTGTCCTCTTAAATCCAATCTTTATCAAATAATTGTGCAGCCTCTCATACCATGCTCTGGGGGCTTGCTTCAATTCATGTAGCACCTTGTTCAGTTTGCAAACCATATTTTTCTTATTTGGATCAACAAATCCTTTAGGTTGTTCAATGTATACTTCTTCTTCTAATATACCATTCAGAAATGTAGACTTGACATCCATCTGATATACTTTGAAGTCTTTGTAAGCAGCATA
>BSBK01011285.1:130000-160000 GCA_027943335.1 Chamaecyparis obtusa | reverse complement strand
GTGATTTTTATGATACTAACAATGATATTCATGCTAGTGATTTTGATGACATGTATGAGACTATTGGTATTGATCATGATTTTCTAGTTATGCTTTCAAAATAATTATATATCACTCCCAGTAATGAACATAGTGACCTATCTTCACTGCATGCTCCTTTCTTAGAACTAGCTATTGTTCCATCTATCATGCTTGATGTTTCTCCTCTTGTGAGTTACCCACCTTCCCTAAACACTATCGACCAAGATAGGGGGGTAGGCGTTACGCTTGACTAGCTCCTCTCTTGTAGTAGATTATGTGTGTTTTCCTGTCGTAATATGCTTGCCTCATGATGTGTTTCTTGTCATATGTTTTGTTTAGATTTATTTAATTACCATTGTTTCTCCATTGGCACAAGGTGATAAAGGAATCACCATGTCATAAACATTATTATATTTGTAACTCTCTTCTGATAACCTATAATTGACTGAATATCTTGATGAAATGAATGGACAAGTGAAAGATAGTGATTGAAGATCACCGAGCTACTAAAGTGACATGTAAGGTAATTAAATCAGTCAATGTATTTTCATTGATGTCAACTAGTTTTATTATACTTATCATGATAGTTACAAACATCTCAAGAAGATAAATGGTAAAGGAATGAGACATCTACAAGAACAATGAGATGAAAATGAAAGATATGCCTATGGTATATATTGGGTAACTTATTGATGAGTCTATGGCATCATATTGTTGACTTGATTGCATTATATGATTTTGTTATGTATTGAAGATCATAATTGAACAAGTTTATGTGGAAGGTAAATGAAGATTTATGTATACACCAAGCCAGTGCAGTGTATACTAAGTTACAGTAATAATCAAGTTAGTTATCATCGACACATTCTGTATTGACCGAGTGAAAGAAATAAATAAAGTTTATAACAGGCCGACTAAATTGATGAGTTGGACAATTTGCTTATGATTCTGAGGTAGAAGATAAAGTTTGTTATGAAGATCTAACAGCTGACAAAATTAAAGATTAATCGAATGGAGAAGATTGAAACATGTTATAGACACATTTGTTGAGGAAGCTTGAAAGCAGCAAAAGGAACGATGGAGATTAAGAGGTAAAATCTAATGGATGAAAAGAAAATGGTTTAAGTTGTCCATTTAAAGAGATATGGGATTCGTTAATGATTCTGGAGATTATTGACACTACATGAAAATTCACATGGAAGGACTATTTTCATGCACTTCTAATCAAACAGGTTACAGACAGAACCAAGCTAAATTGCGGACATACCGAACGTCTGGGTATTATTCACCGAGTTGAATATGTTGGAGGATATGAAGGATTGAATTAAATATTGATCAGAGGAGGTATTTTGATCTTGGCATAGATTTGAAAATCTACAAATCTTAGTTGTATTTGAATTAAAATCATTATTGTATCATTTCAACCACTGTTATAGCAAAATCTCTTAACCGAGTGGACTTAACAATCTTTTTGTATTTCAATATGACACTCAATGAATGTTGATTATTTTCTTGTTGACCCCATAGTGAATGTTGGTGAAGGGAAAATTTTTAGTGATAAATCCTCTAACTAGGTCACACCTTACAGTGTGTTTTGTAACCTTTTACAGGTTGGCCTCCTAACCAAGCTCACTTCAAAAGAGTGAATTATTTTGGGTTACCGATCCCTGGTGGTTTTTTCCCCTAACAGGATTTCCACATTAAAATCTTTGTGTTATGTGTATTTGATGTGATTGGATTGTAATTTTACTTTACACATTTCATACTTAGTCAGATCAGTAAAACATAGTATTGAATTGACTGTCAATTGGTAGATGAAGGGAAAGATATTGTTGATAGCTTACCGAGTTGATAATTTGATTGAAAAGTTTGAATATATACATCTGGGAGTTTTGGGATTGCAGGATAACTAGAACTAACTAATTCACCCCCCCCCCCCTTCTCAGTTATCTAACAATTGGTATCAGAGCGCATTGGTTGCTTGGAAGGAAAGTAAAGGACTTAAGCTAAAGATCACAAGATGTATAAGAGATAGGTGTGAAAGCTAAACAAAGACAATTTCTTGACATGGAAAAGTAGAATGAAGTTTCACATATCTGGAATTGGAGAATCTACAGTATTTTACCTGGACAATGCTTATATTCAACCATCTATTGGACCTTTAACTGTTGATCAGCTGAGAGATAGACATGAACATAACATGACAATGATAGAGATTGTTAATGATGCCTTATCTAATGCAGGATTTGAAGATATCAAGACATGCACTAATGCTAAAGAAATGTGGGATAAACTTGCACTAGTTCATAGAGGAGATGTAAATGTATTGAGGGAAAGAGTTGAAAGTCTTAGAGGAAAGTTTGATGACATGAAGACGAAAGAAGGAGAAAACATTTCACAATATAGTAACTAAATTAAGGAGATTGTCAATGCTATTTGAGGTGTTGGAGGTGTTATTGATGAAGACACTATTGTGAGTAAAATTCTTAGAACCTTGCTACCTATTTATGCTATTTGAATCTCTGCAATAAATGAAATGAGGTCAGCCCCAGATAACACTCTTACACTTGATATCCTGATTGGTAAACTGACTACTTTTGAGTTGAATAACTTTGATAACAGTATTGTTCCAAATGTTGAGTCTGCATTTATGTCATCCTTGAAAATTGGTAAATCAAGCAGTAAACACATGATAAGAAATGAAAGTGATAGTGACAGTAATGAGGATTAACTTGATGAACTTGAAGCACTAATGGCTAAAAGGCTACAAAAAGGTAAAGGAAGATATAATGGGAAACTACATTTGGTATGTTTTAACTATAAAGAGATTGGTCACATTGTAGCTAGATGTCCTAACCAAAAAGAAGATGACAAAGCCAATGAACGAACTAGTGAAAGGAAGTTTGACAGAAGAGATAACTGAGATCGTAGAGGCAGCCAATAGTATGATAGAAGAAACAACTGAGACTACAAAGATGAAGGAAAGAAAGCATGTTACCTTGTGGAAGATGAAGATGATGTCACCAACACCAACACTGATGAATAATTTGAGGTGGTATTCATAGCTTTGAAAGAAGATTCAGAAGAAGAAGAAAGGTATGCTGAAACAACACCTATTTCTAAAGTTAGGAAGAATGATACTTGGATTATTGATAGTGGTTGTACACATCATATGACTAGTGATGAGGAAAATTTTGAATATCTTGAACATTATAATGGTGGATCTATTAAAATGGGGAATGATAAACCTTGTCTAGTAAAAGGAAAAGGATCTATCATGTGGAACAATAAGATCAGATGTGAAAATGCATATTGGGTAAAAGGACTTAATTACAATCTGTTAAGTGTAGCACAACTGAATAATTCAGGTCACCAATTTGCATTTGAGAGTAGAAAAGTAAAGATCTATTATGAGACTAGAAATTTGGTCGGTACTAGAGAACAATCAAAAGGTAATCTATTCTATCTTGACAATGTTGAAACTTCTTGTTTATTGGCTAGAACTAAAGATGTGTGGTTATGGCACAAAAGGTTGTGTCATGTGAATTTTGACAACATGATTAAAATTAGTAAGAAGAGATAACTTAGAGGCTTATTGAGCTTATCTAAACCTAACCATGTCATGTGTAAACAATGTCAAATGGGAAAATTATCAAAATCTAGTTTCAAGAGTAAGCACTATTCATCTAAAGCTATGTTGGAGTTGGTTCACACCGACTTGTGTGGTCCTATGAGAACTCAGAGTTATTATGGTGACATATACTTTATTTTATTTGTTGATGACTACTCTAGGATGATGATTGTTATGTTTTTGAAAGAAAAATCTGAAGCTTTCAAGATGATTAAATGGTATAAAGCTAAAGTGGAAAAGAGCTAAAATTCTTGAGATCAGATAGAGGAGGTGAGTTTGTTTCTGATGAGTTCACTAACTTTTTTAATGAGCATGGAATTAAAAGATAGGTTTTTGCACTGAGAACACCACAACAGAATGGAATTGTTGAAATGAGTAATAGATTTATTGTTGATTATGCTAGAACATCGATGATTGAATAAGATGTTGCACAAATGTACTATAGAGAAACTGTTTGCACTGATGTATACATATTGAACCGAGTACAACTGAAGAAATATTTAAACAAGACACCCTATGAGTTGTGGTATGGGTACACACCAAATGTAAGTTATTTTAGAATATTTGGAAGTAGATGTTACATTCTGAAAGATGATAGAAATGGAAAATTTGATTCAAAAAGTGATGAAGGAATATTCTTAGGATATTCTACTAAAAGCATAGCTTACAAATGTTTGAATAGGGTTTCTAACAAAATGATTGAAAGTGTAAATGTGAGAGTTGATGAGTTTTCTGAGAAAAATGATGAAGAAAGTAGAAAGAAACCAGAAGACTATGGTAAATTTGCATACATTAAGTAACTTGACAGTCTACCTGAGCAACAGGCTGAAATCACTGAGCAACGGGATAAAGACACTAAGCAACAACCTACAGAGACCAAGAATCAAGAATTAGCTACCAAGGAAGATCTTGATCCTACACCGACTAATGAACAAAGAAGAGAGAAAATACTAGCAAAATTTGTGAGAAGACACCATCCACAGAATCAGATTATTGGAGACAAGCAAGCTGCCATGATGACACGAAGTAAGTTGAGAAACAACACATGATTAGTTTGTCAATTTGAACCTAAAAATGTGAGAGATGCACTTGAAAATGATGAATGGATTAAAGCTATGAATGAAGAAGTTGAGAAAATACAGAAGAACAAAACATGGACATTGGTACCAAGACTAAGTGATAAAAATGTAATTGGAACCAAATGGATATTCAGAAACAAGTTGAATGAGAATGGTGAAGTTAGTAGGAACAAAGCAAGACTTTTATGCAAAGGATATGCACAAGAAGAAGGTATTGATTATGGTAAGATTTTTGCACCAGTTGCTAAACTTGAAGGAGTTAGAATATTACTTGCATATGCTTCCTACAAAGGATTCAAAGTATATCAAATGGATGTTAAATCTACATTTTTGAGTGGGATACTTGAGGAAGAGGTATATATTGAAAAACCTGAAGGTTTTGTTGATCCAAATAAGAAAAACATGGTATGTAAGTTGCACAAAGCATTGTATGGATTGAAATAAGCACTGAGAGCATGGTATGAGAGACTGCATTCATATCTTATTATTATTGGATTTGTAAGGACAAGTGATAACAATAATTTATATTTGAAAGGTGAAACTGATGACAAGATTCTTATTGCTGAAATCTTTGTTGATGATATGATATTTGGAGGACATGATAACCTATGCAAATCATTTTTTGATGAAATGAGAAAAGAATTTGAAATGTCAATGTTTGGAGAGATTAAATTCTTTCTAGGTTTGCAAATTATACAACAAAGTAAAGGCATATTCATTACACAATCAAAGTACATCAAAGAAGTGTTGAAGACCTTTGGAATGGAAGATTCAAAATTGGCTGGTACACCAATGGTCATAGGATGCAAATTAACAAAGGATGATCAATCAACTGAGGTAAATCAAACTCCATGCAGATCAATGATTAGAAAATTGATGTATGTTGTGCATAGTAGACTAGATATTCCACATGCAATTGAGATTGTAGCAAGATTTCTTGCTAATCCTAAGGAATGACATAAGACTGGTGTTAAGAGGATTTTGAAATACTCAAAAAACATAGAGAACTATGATTTATGATACAAGAAAGAGGGCAATTTTGAACTACAAGTTTACACCGATGCAGATTGGGCTGGAAACATTGATGGCCGGAAGAGCACTACCGGTGGAGCATTCTTTTTGGGAGAAAGGTTAGTTACTTGGATAAGTAAGAAACAAGCATGTATTTCTCAGTCCACTGCCAAAGTAGAATATTTTGTTGGTGCTTCTAATTGTTCAAATATTTCATGGATAAAACAACTTTTGAAAGGGTTGAATGAAGAGATCACTGATCCAGTGATAAACACAAGTGCTATAAATATTTTTAAAAATCCAATGATGCATGCAAAGATAAAGCATATATCTATAAAGTATCACTACTTGAGGGAACAAGTACAATAAAAGTAATTGAAACTGGAGTTTGTGAAATCAAAAGAACAACTTGCAAACATATTTACCAAACCCTTACCTAAGGATACATTTGAGTACTTGAGGACTAGACTAGGGGTCCATCCCCTTTTTATCGATCACTAAGGTGATCAAGAGGTTGCATCAACCTATACCTTATCAGAATATCAAATGATGTTGATGCATACTATTCACACTTTATGTTTCCTAAGGTTGTGAAAAGTTTGAATAAGAACAATCCATATTGATACATGAAGGTACTTGTTCTGAACTGAACACCATAGATATTTTGTCTATTAGAGAGCTATATATTCTTTTTGGCATTGTTGTCAAATGGAGAGAAAGAATCAATGAAATATTTATCCAGTGGGAGAGAAGAATCAAAAAGGAAGAGAAGAATCACAGGAAGAAGGAGATCAAATCTGCAAGGAGAGTCTGCATGGAATGTTGTGTAGTGATTAAACATATTAAATGAACAAGCTAGGGAGAGCTTACCAAGATACAACATTTACTTACAGAGTTGTAGAATAGATGTTTGATATTCTATGGCATATTTCATATTGTGTTGCCAGCAATGCCAAAGGGAGAGATTGATAACCTACAACTGATTGAATATCTTGATGAAATGAATGGACAAGTGAAAGACAGTGATTGAAGATCACTGAGCTACTAAAGTGACATGTAAGGCAATTAAATCAGTCAATGTATTTTCATTGATGTCAACTAGTTTTTATTGTACTTATCATGATGGTTACAAACATCTAAAGAAGACAACAAGTAAAGGAATGAGACATCTACATGAAGAGTGAGATGGATATGAAAGATATGGCTATGGTATACATTGGGTAACTTATTGATGAGTCTATGGCATCATGTTGTTGACTTGATTTCATTATATGATTTTGTTATGTATTAAAGATCATAATTGAATAATTTTATGTGGTCGATAAATGAATATTTTTGTATACATCGAGCCAGTGCAGTGTATACTGAGTTACAGTAATAACCGAGTTAGTTATCACTGACACATTCTATATTGACCAAGTGAAAGAAACAAATAAAGTTTATAGTAGCCGACTGAATTGATGAGCTGGACAATTTGCTTATGATTCTGAGGTAGAAGATAAAGTTTGTTATGAAGATCTAACGACTGAAAAAATTCAAGATTAATCGAATGGAGAAGATTGAAATGTGTTATAGACACATCTGTCGAGGAAGCTTGAAGCGGAAAAATGAACAATGGAGATTAAGAGGAAAAATATAATGGGTGAAAAGAAAATGGTTTAAGTTGTCTATTTAAAGAGACATGGGATTCATTATTGAGTTTGGAGATTATTGACACTATAGTAAAATTCATGTGGAAGGACTATTTTCATGCACATCTGATCAAATAGGTTACAGACAGAACCAAGTTGAACTACATACATTACCGAGCATCAAGGTATTATTCACCGAGTTGAATATGTTGGAGGATATGAAGGATTGAATTGAATATTGATTAGAGGAGGTATTTTGAGCTTAGCATAGATCTAAAAATCTGCAAATCTTAGTTGTATTTGAATCAGATGATTACTGTATCAGTTTAACCATTGTTATAGCAAAATCTCTTAATGGAGTGGACTTAACAGTCTTTTTGTATTTCAATATGACATTCAATGAATGTTGATTATTTTCTTGTTGACCCCATAGTGAATGTTGGTCAAGGGAGAATTGTTAGTGATAAATTCTCTAACCGGGTCACACCTTATAGTGTGTTTTGTAACCTTTGACAAGGTTGGCTCCTAACCGAGCTCACTTCATAAGAGTGAATTATTTTGGGTTACCAGTCCCAGGTGGTTTTTCCCCTAATAGGGTTTCCACATTAAAATCTTTATGTATATTTGATGTGATTGGATTGTTATTTTACTTTACATATTTCATACAGCTAGATCGATAAAACATAGTATTGAATTGACTATCAATCGGTAGATGAAGGGAAAGATATTGTTGATAGCTTACCGAGTTGATAATTTGATTGAAAAGTTTGAATATATGCATTTGGGATTTTTGGGACTGTAGGATAACTAGAACTAATAGATTCACCCCCCTCTCAGTTATCTAGCATCTTCTTCTATATGTCATTACATGTTATGTTGTACTTGTGCCACTATTCATAAATGTGCCTTTGTGTTGTCTGATTGGGATGATACAAAATGGTAGACACCTATTCTTTTTGGTCTCCATGATGCCAATCCAAAAAGACTCTTATTTATAACTCTTACATGTTTTTCTTCCATTGTGTTGTAATTCTACTTCCTTTGGGGGATGATGACATTCGATTTTGACATAATATTTCACATATTATCATATTATCATACTAACCCCAGAGTTGGTAGATCCCTTCCGTGCTCTCTTTTTTCATGTGCTAACTTCCCTTGATTTATCCTTTATTAGGGGCATTTTACAATGGAAACATTTCTCATGGATGCATGTACTCTCTGTTAAAGTCATTTATCATTTTAAGATGTTTGCAGTCACTTTAATATCGGGGCATACACTTTGCTCATATTTTTCACACACACACTATTTCAATGTTGCATTGCATTTGGATCCCTTAATGGATACACTTTCCTTAAGGATTGATCCTCCCTTTCTTTTCAATCCCTAAGGAAGCTTACCTTCCCTTAGGACAGATCACTCTTTTGGATCCCTTATAGATACACTTTCCTTAAGGGTAGATCCTTCCTTTCTTTGTTGAGCCCTAAAGAAGCTTACCTTCCCTTAGGACATGTCATTCCTTTTCCATATCCCTTATTAGATACACTTTCCTTAAGTACAGAAACTTGATGGATTGACTAGCATGACACATGAACCTACTAGAACTTTCATTGCCATCTTTTGTGGTACCTTCTTATTGTGGTTCACAGTAAGATACACAATCTTACTCAGATAAGGTAATCTCTCTCTCTCTCACACACACACACACATGCACATCTTAGTTTTGGATTTGATGAGGACTTAAGTCACTTGGGGGCTTCATATTTCCTTGACTCCTTAACCTTGATAAGATCATCTTATGCATTTGATCTACTTTACTGTGAGCATGATTTTGCCTCATAGTCTCGCTAAAGTGGGAGCTAAATGTATCATCATAAAAAGTTAGCACTCATTTATTTGAAAGATCTAGGACCTATCAGGCCTCATTTTAGCAATTTCCAAGATCTGAATATATTTATGCTTGATTTCCTACTCCTCTTATCTTCTTTCCCTGAAACTCTTCCCAAACCCTAAGACCATTTTTAAAAAAATCCTCTTAGGACTAGGTCCAAGTCAGTCTAGTCTTGAGGACTAGGTTGAATTTGACCTTGCCCTCAGGAGATTAATTTTTAATGGGCTATGGGCCCTATGCGGGGGTGTTTCTTTTTCTAATCTTAATTATGGTTGGCCTATCAATTTTAAACCCCAAAATGATTATAAAAGGATATGTAAGCTCCTCATTTTAAAATACCATCTTCATGCAATCAAATCTATGTGCAAGCAATTATTGGTGATTTCAAGTGCTCTTTTGGATTCAAGATTTAAAGGAAAGGCTCCCAATTCAAGATCTCCAAGTATTCTTCATTCAAGATCCATTCATAGTAAATATTCTCTCATTGATGCAAGTTTCTCTCTTTCATGATGGGAATTCACTGTAAGGAAACTCAGGTGCGGAAACAGCTTCCTACGCTAATCTCTATAGGATAGTATTGTGCAAATTCTTTTAAAACCTTACAATTTCAAATTCATTAACTACTTTAACAAAGATATTGCAACCGCATACCATACATATAGAAAAATAGAGAATGACACAATGATATACCCTAGGGAAACCTTTCGGTAAAAACCCCAGCACTCCAAAACCTACACAATGTATTGATCAAAACTATTACAGCTTACAATACACTTGCAATGCAAGTTCTTTCAAAAGATTTCTAAACCCTTGAAGACAAATCATGGCAGCATAAAATATTCCAACAATACACTCACTTCATCTCTTCGCAACCCTAAAAAATCTTATATCATGCGCTTCACTTTTTAGGGCTACTCCCAAAGATAACTATATTAGGGTTTTACCATTCTCCGAGAAAATAGGAACCCCACAATTGGGGAAGAGTGTACAGTACTCAAATTTATCAGTTGCCACATGTCTTCACCTGTCATTGAATCTTCCTAACATAGCTCTTACGTGTCATAGGAATCCGTCATAACCGTTTTAGCCATGATCTCCTTACACACAATTCAAGATGCTGACACATCAACATTATTTGCAAGAAATACATTTTACAAAACAAATAATAAGAATAGGAATTATCCAAGGTTGAGACACCTTATTCCTAACATTCAAAAGAAAGAAAGAAGATCCATATCTATCTTTCTTTCTCTTCTCTCCATTGAAGTGATCAAGCATACATTCATTCAAGATCTAGAATTTGGCAAGTGTAGATCAATTGCATCAGTGAGGACATCCTTCATTTGTACAACACATCTCAAGAAAGCATACATCTTCATGGGTTTATTGGATCCTAATGTGTGATGATATTATTCACCTTCGTGAAATTACAAGATTAACTAAGAACAACAAGAATTAGAGTGAGAACTAATCTAATAAATGCACAATTAATCTATCAACATCTCATGGATCTCTAGAAAGAAGTGGTAAGTGAGCTCTCAGCTGCAAATCCTCACTAGTGACACCTCTAAAATGAGAATAATGCTGCTATGATGCTTCTAAATGCTTATTCTATGATGAATTTATGCTTAATCTAGCTCCATTGATAACAATGCAATGATAAAATGCTAAAATGATAACTCTAAATGCTCAAATGCTTCAATTGCTCTTAGAAGATGATATCAATTGACTATAGTAACAATGCTTTTCAATTGAAATTCTAAGATGGAAATGCTCTCCAAAATGCCTCATACTTATAGTGATTTCCCAAGGGTAGGGGGTAGAGTGAGTTGATCAAGGTTATGCTTGGGTAAGGTCAATTGGCTTTTCTTTGTCCATAAATGGGGGGACAAGGAGGGGACAATCATTTAAATGGTTTCAAAAGGCTGGACCATTTCAACAAAAGTGAGTGATTTGTGTCCATTTTGTCTCCAATTTGCTTTGTTGAGGGAAATTATGATTTATTAATTAATTAATTAAAGTAATTAAATTTAGCCATGAAGGGTAAGAGGTTCATTTTGATTTTTGCTTTCAACAACTATGTCATTAATTGAATTTAATCAATTTCATAGTGTTTTTCCCCTTTTCAAGATTTATTTAATCATTTAATTGAATTTTCCTCCGATTTGAATTGCCTTTGTTCCATTTATTGATTTTTCGTGCTATTTTGATGATTTGATTGCCTTTGGCCAATTTTCCATGTCTACAAATGCCCCTCTTTGAGTCGATGTGCGAAGAACACCGATTCAAAGATTCTTTATGTCCTGATTGCGATTTCCCATGTGATTGATTGCTGCCTCTTGATACAAAAAAAATTATGATGCCCCACTGATTTCATGATGTATGATTGTGATTTTGATTTGATACCCTTATTGCCCCCTCAGAAATTAAAACATATGAATTGTGTGATTTGAAAATGATTATTGATGTTTGATATAGCAAATATGTTTTAGTTTCTAACTATTGATAATATCCCACGATGTATGATTATGCCCTGGTTTGATTTGATATGCTAAGAGAAGTCAATAGCTAATTTCAAGTTCAAAATTAGGTCAAAACTACCTTAAATAAGTTAAGAACCCTCTTTTACCATTCATTTTTACTTTTTACCTTTGGTGATTTTGCTCTGATTCTCTAGTGATTTCGAGATGGTTTTGCCGATTCAGGAGCATAGATTCGAGAGATGCCGGAGATATGCAAGACCTGCTGATTATGGGCCTCCAGTAAGTCATGACAAACTTTGATCTTGCATTTATTGATCATTTATTAAGCATTTATTGCAATTTCATGTTTTATCGTTCCTTTGTATTCAAGAAATCACGCCTAGGACAGGATTGATTGTCACCTAGGGTCTTTTACTGTCGCATCCACGGGTTTTATTATCGCCTCCGCGTAATAATCTCCCACCTAGAAGACAATTAAGTCTCACCTAGGAGGAAAAAATTGTCGCCTTGTCCCAAGGAAAAATACCCCTTTTCGAATAGGTTATCGCCTACCCGAAACCTAACCTTTTTTCTGTCACCTAAGGTAAAACTCTCTGTCGCTTTGTCAATTTTACTGTCGTGTATAAAAAATATGTCACCTGGCAGAATAATAAAGTTGCTTAGGACCAAATTAAGTCACGCCTAGGTTAAATGTCGCCTGAAAGCAAAAAAATCATGCCTAAGGTATTTTTTTTTGCAGAATTTTCATACTTTTTACACATGTGTTGATCGTATCTAATGAACAATTTGATAACCCCCTGATGAGAAAGTTGGATAATTAGTGTAGGTCTATGATTATCAACAAAACATTGGTTTAGATATCAGGATAGTAGTACTGTAGAATATGATTTGTCAATCTGATTTGAATATTAATTGATAGGATAAATCAATTAGTGTGAAAACTAATATGATTTGAGACTGTCACTTCATTCTCAGGACATAGAGAAATGAACGATGATACTTTAGTGTTATTACTTGATACTTTTGATTGACTTCAGATACTTCCTTGATACAATGTACTGATATTATTCCTTTACCTTGCCGACAGGATCATTATCCTACTTTATACGTTCATTCAGTTGCGTCATGGGTTATTGACTTAGGTCAGAGACTTTCTGCAGCTGAGTTTTGAGTGATTGAGAGATGTCGTTTGAGTTTCCTCCTCAATCTCCCATGGTTCCAGATGAACCATGGTTTATTGACTGCAGTGGCAGAGCGATGGCACTCCGACCACAACACATTTCACTTGCCCTATAGATAGATGATGATCACGCCAGAGGACGTGTATCGATTATTGCAGATTCCTTGCAGGGGTGAGTTGGTGTACTAAGATTCTGCATATGATTCTTCTATCTGCCGATGAGTATTCAGGGACAACACTATTGGCGATGGGGATATGATCACATGGCCTCAATTTGCCTCTTTTCTAACATTACCAGCAATTTTGGGTGCCTTGATTGGCGGTCTACTTCTTCCCGACTGGCGAGGTCGTGGCTTTTCAGTCGATTGGCGCTGGATTATAGAGGATTTACTTGCACATCCTCGATGGTTTGATTGGGGTTCCTACATCTTGGCCCAGTTGTATCATGACTTACATGAGGTAGTTTATCGGGGTAGCGTCGCATTGTCAGCAGGCGTTATTGTTTTGCAGTTGTGGATATGGGAACATCTTCCCATTACTAGGCCTATTTCTGACAGAGTTCAACCTCGGGGATATCCCTATGCTTTCTTATATACAGGCATGGTCATACAGCATCATATGGGTCATTTGGATTACTGGCAACGTCAGATTGATGATCTGGATCAGGTTATATGGCATCCTTATCTTGGTTGTGATCGTTGGAGAGAGGATGGTGATGAGTTACCATATATGTTTGCCTCTCGCTGGAGGATTGGGCATACTCCTACCACTATTGAGTGCTTCTACTTTGGCAGAGTTTTGAGACAGTATGGGTGGATTCAGGATATGCCTCAGGGCAATGCCTTATATGCTCGAGTATAGGCAGAGATTTCTCTATGGGGTCCATGTATTGATTATCAGTTTGCATTAGGTCAGATTGCAGGTATGACTTTCTGCAGATGGGAGATACTTCCTGGTATGGCCGATGCTGGTATGTCACATGAGTACACAGATTGGTGATCTCACCATAGGTTTCCTCGATTTACTGATCCAGCTGAGCCTATTCCCAGATGTCGTGATGGTGAGAGGGGTGGTAGACATCGAAGAGGTCAAGGACATAGACATCCTCAGGTTGCTATAGGGGGAGGTCAGGTGAGATGAGATCAGGGTCATGATAGGTAGGATAGAGCATAGGATGATGCAGCTATTAGATGGCCTAGAGCAGATAGACAGGACAGAGTGCATAAACAGCAAAGAGCTCAAAGACATGCACAGATTGATGTAGCTAGGCAAGTTCCTAGGATATTAGATCCCTTGGTACAGTTACAGAGAGTGGCCTTAGCACATCCTGATGATGATGCGGCTCATCAGGATCAGGTACAGTAGGATGATGCACAGCAGGCTGATGCACAATAGGATGGTGGGGCTCCACAGATGCCTCCGCCAGCTTGACAGCCACAGGGTGCACAGGGTGATCACATGGATGGATTAGAGTGAGGTTTACAGTCTATGAGGATAGAGATATCCATTGTTGTGGATCGATTGGACCAAGTTGCCTCTTTATTACAGCAGCTTGTATCTATCATGGTTGTGCAGAGGCAAGATGGAGTGGGTACATCATAGGCTCCTCCCCCACAGGATAGTAGAGGACCAGATGGATCTGGTGCTACAGGCTCTTGAGTGATATGATGACAAATTTACTCAGTGTTATTGGTCCATTTTTTATGTTATACACATTTATCGGAACATTTGATAGATCACTTTGATGGTACCTTGACATATTTGATGTATGGGATCCTCCTTTTTGATGATGATATATGATGATATACTTCTTGATTCTCTTTGATGAGTTTGATTATAAGATTATCTTTTATGCAGCTATATGATGTTTGATTTATGCATTTACTTGAATTCATGCTATGAATGCAATATCTTATTTTATGATATATATCGATGTATGCAAAGATGGATGAATTTGGTGATGCTCTTCTGTTGTTCATGTATGGATTTAAGATGTTTAATGGAAATGCACATGTATGGTCCTATGTTTTGTTGATTTTTCAATGTATGTCAGTTTATCCTTAACTATATGAGTGCACATGATGTATGGATGATTTTTCATTGTAAATGTGGATAATGAATAATGCTCAATGCATGTATGCAAAAGATAATCTCATTTTCTTTATTATGTTTTATCAAGAACAAACATTATTAGTGAACCCCTTTTGAGTAAATGTTTTAGCTACCCAAGATTATTGATGTACCCCCTTGTTCCCTTGGAAAAATAACCATAGACACATGCATTTGATTAAACAGGACAATGCAATTAATCTAACAAGATAATGCAATGAATCTAATATGCTTTGCAATGCAACCTAAGTGTCACCAGCTTTTAGCAAATAATTGCCTTGAGGATAAATTTTCATCATTGAGCATTTGGGACCAGAAAGCAAGTACAATCACCACTGCCCACTGACATGATGATATGAATATCACTTTTTATCGCATTTGGTAACCTCTTTTATGAACTAGTACAACCCTCACTAGTTGGATGACCAACTATGGGAGTCTAAATACCGGTGTCAACAGATTCAATGTTGCAAGTAGATTTTTGGTATTAAGATATAGAAAATCTAAATAACCAAGGGATCCATTTGCTTAAACAAACAAAGGTCAATCCATCCACTTATGAGATAGTCCTCGATGGTTCTTTGATGGCCATGTCGTTAGACAACTTCCCATAAGGTGACGAATCTTCCTCCAAACAGTCACTCAAAGGCAATAAAATATCGTATCTCTATCATTGCCAATACCATCAATTAGCTAAAGAGACTTGATATAAATCAATCGATATAACCAAAGAGATTTTTAACCAACTTTCAAAAGAATCTTTCAAGTGTTTTGCATTGTTTCTTGATTTTCAAATAGTATTTCCAAGTACCTTGATCATTAATGATGTTTGATTTTTATTTAATCCCGAATAATAAAGTCTATTAAGGCTCAAGGATTTTGTTGTGGTAATCAATTTATCAGTTTATGAACAATGATATCTATCAAAGGTTCACGGAAATATGCTTCTTTCTTCTGAAATTCGGATCTCGCTCTCTCTATGTTTGACTCTGACTGAATGTTGTTCGTTTGAATCTATTTTATGTACCAACTTTGTGATATGTTCTTCGTTGCCCCCAAGTGTTTGAATATACCCATTTTGACAACTTTGGGCAATGCAAATGATGAAGCTATCAAGCTTTATTAGGACTATGAACAAATGATGGATGCAATGAAGGTTTGGACAAATGGGATGATGAGATGCATTATGTACAAATGCAACCTAGGATAGACCGACTGAAGGGAACCAAAGGTGCTTGTTTACCAAGTTTTCACTCTTTGGATGGATCAAGCTCTTTTTTTCTTTTTTTCTTTTCTTTTTTTTATCATCAAGGCGCCTATTTACTAGGTTTTCACCAAGACAACATCATTTTGGATGTTTTTCCTTTCTTCATGCTCAATTTTCTCAATGTTTTTATCCTTTTGTGCTTTTCAAATGTTTTTGGTGTTTTCAAGATCTCTTTTGAACTATGTACAATAAAATAGGATGCTCTCTCATCTGATACTCTTTATACTCTTTCATCTACCTCATGTATAGAACCTTTTAAGATGAATACTATTAATAGGTTCTTGAAGTTCCTCTCCGTCACAATTTGATAATTTATAGGTTCCTGTGCCAAATGAAGATATTATGATAAATGGGCCTAGCCAATTAGCCTCCCATTTGCCTTTCTTTTCCCTCTCAACCTGATTCTTTGGATTCTCTCTCAACACCAAGTCTCCTACCTAAAAAACTCTCGGTTTGATATGTTTATTCTAGTTCCTTGAGATTCTATTTTGGTACACTTTCAGGTGCTCATAAGCTTGTGTTTGATGTTCTTCAAGTAACTCCAATTGTTGAAGTCTAGCAACCCTATAGTTTTCATCTGTGATCAATCCTTATAACGACACTCGTAAAGATGGGATTTCAACCTCTAATGGTAGAACTGCTTCAGTCCCATAGACTAGTGAGAATGGCGTGGCCTTGGTAGGTGTTCTTATGCTGGTTCTATAGGCCCATAATGCTAGATTAATTTGCATATGCCAATCCCTTCCTGATTTGTTGACCGACCTTTTCAAAATCTTCAATATATTCTTATTTGTGGCTTCAACTTGCCCATTTCCCTGAGGGTAATAAATTGATGATGAATGGTGAGTGATATGAAATGTAGCACATAGTTCATCAACATCTTTATTCTTAAATTATTTTCCATTATCTGTTATTATGGCATGAGGAATACCATATCGGCAAATGATATGATTCAAGATAAACATGGAAATTTGCTTTCCTATTGCCGTTATCAATGGAACCGCTTCAACCCACTTGGTGAAATATTCTGTTGCGGTTATGATATGTTTCTGCCCATTTGAAGAAGGTGGATTTATGACGCCAATTAAATCAAACCCCCATTGATAGAAAGGTCATGGTGTGATAAATGGATGTAATGCTTGTGCCGATGCATGTATCATATCGCCATGATATTGGCATTTGCTGCATATCTTCACAAAGTGGCAAGCATCCTTTTCCAATGTCTTCCAAAAATACCCTAAACGAAGGATTTTCTTAGCTAGATTTAACCCGCTTGAGTGCAACCCGTAAATGCCTTCATGAACCTCTCGTAAAGCTAACTTAGACTCTTCTTCCTCTAAACACATAAGTAACGTCCCATCTAGACCCTTACGATACAATGTTTCGGAAAGGATTAAGTAACGGGAGGCTTGGCGTATGAAATTGCATTTTTGAGCATGGGTTTGGTCTAAGGGTAGCACTTGGTCTTTAAGGTAGGTATATATAGGTCCATACCAAGGGGAGTCATGTCCATGTAAGAGGGCAACAATTTGGGTTTCAAGGAGGTCAAATGTCGGTTTTACCAACTCTTCCACCAAGAACTCATACTTCTCATTTTGATCTGGTTTTTGTAACAAAGAGGCCAAGGTAGCCATGGCATCAGCTGCTCTATTTTTCTCTCTAGGAATATGTTCAAAGGTGATCAAAGTAAAGTATTTCTTCCATCCATCAATCATAGTCTTATAAGGCATCAACTTTTCATCCTTAGTGTTATATTCATTATTGACTTGATTAATGATGAGTTGAGAATCTCCATAAATTTGTAGCTCTTTTATATTCCATTCTAAGGCCATTTTGATGCCTATGACTGGTGCTTCATATTCTGCTATATTATTTTTACATGGAAACATAAGCTTGTAGGATTTGGGAATGGTGTAACCTTGAGGAGTTATCAATAATATGCTGGCCCCGAAACCTCCTTGAGTATAGGATCCATCAAAGTATAACTTCCACGTTTTTGCCTCTATGTTGACAATGGCAGAATCTGAAAATTCCACTTGAATAGTTTGTATAGAAGTCATGGTATTTTCCGCTAAATGATCTGCTATCACTTGTCCTTTGATTGCCTTTCTATCAAAATATTCAATGTCAAATTCACTCAATATCATCACCCATTTAGCTATTCTACCTATTAAGGCTATTTTACTTAACAAATATTTGAGAGGGTCTATCTTGGCAATCAGCTTTACCTTATGCATCAACATATAATGTCTCAATTTTTGAGATGCAAACACCACTGCTAGACAAGCTCTTTCCATAAATGTGTAATTAAGCTCATATTTTATCAACGTTCTACTCAAATAGTAGATAGCTCTTTCCTTTCCTTGTTCATCCTCTTGCACCAAAAGTACCCCTAAGGATCTTTCCATAGCAGATATGTAGAGAAGTAATGCTTTGCCCTTGATTGGTGACATGAGAATGGGCAAATTTATCAAATAAGTCTTCAACAATGTGAAAGCTTGATCACATTCAGCATCCCATATAAATATAGTATCCTTATGTAGCAACCTGGTGAAAGAATGACATTTTTCAGCCAATTGGGAGATAAACCTTCATATGGATTGGATTTTACCTTGCAAGGATCTCATTTGGCTGATATTCTTAGGTATTTCCATGTCCATTATAGCTTGTACTTTCTCGGGATCCACTTCAATCCCTTTGGCAGAAACTATATAACCTAGTAACTTTCTGGATTGGACTCCGAAGGCACATTTCTTTGGGTTTAATCTAACCTTGAATTGCTCCAACCTAACAAATATCTTTTTCAAAATGTGGAGGTGTTCTTCTCTTTTGTGGGATTTTTCCAATATATCATCCACATAGTCTTCTAAAAATGTGTGCATCATGTCATGGAAAATAGTTGTCATGTCCCTTTGATATGTGGCTCCGGCATTTTTAAGACCAAAGGGCATGACATTCCAACAAAAAGTACCCCAAGGGCAAGTAAATGATGTCTTTTCTTGGTCTTCGGGTGCAATTTTGATTTGATTATACCCGCTAAAGCCATCCATTAATGAGTACATTGAATGTCCTGCTGTCAAATCCACTATGGCATCTATGCTCGAAAGTGGGAAATCATCTTTAGGGCAAGCAAGATTTAGATCTCTAAAATCTGTACACACACGAATGGATTTATCATGCTTTGTGACTGGTACAATGTTGGAGATCCATTCGGCATATGCTATTGCTCTTATGAATCCTACTTTCAACAATTTTTCCAATTCTGCCTTGACCAAAAGAGCTATGTGGGGGTGCATTTTTCTCAACTTTTGCTTAACGGGTTTAACCCCTGGTCAAACATTCAGATGATGCATTATAAAGTCTGGATCTAATCCAGGCATGTCAGCATATGACCATGCAAAGTTTACTTGTTGTTCTTGGAAGAATTTTATGAAGTCTTCTCTTTCTAGAGGTGTGAGTGATGCTGCCAAGTGTATGAACTTTGGATCTAATTCTGTCCCAATATTGACCTTTTCCGTTGGCTCTATGAGTATAGGTGACCTTTCCTCTTCATGTTCAGGCAAAGTGTCCAATCTTTCTTCTTTTGGTGCCACAATTGGGTTTTCACCAAAAGAAACGTCATTTAAGTTTATTTTTTTTGGTTCTAATGGTGCCACAGTTGGGTTTTCACCAATAGAACTTTTCATTTTTTTACTATTTTTTTTTATTTTTTTCTTTTGACTAAGAGATTGAACCCTTGCTGTTGTCATTATGTCCATATTGAATTCGTTGGTGGAAGAGGGTTCAACCGCATTAAGGTAGTGATTCATTGCTTGGTCATTGGAAAAGTAAAGTAGGTCATTTGGTTCGGTTTGGTCCCAATCAATGAGGTGCGGATTTATCAAAAGTAAGGGTTCATTGGGTAAAATTTCATCAATAGGCGTTATGTACATGACTTTGTTTGAGGGTTCATACATTGTATCATTTAGATCTATGACGTGCGCTTCCTCAAGATGATCCATGGAAGAAGGGTCAAAGTCCCCTTCACTTGAGTCCTCGTCAACCTCTATGAGAAACAAAATGGGAAAAGCCACAAGGGGGTTAAAACTAATGTTTGAATCTCCCTCCTCTGAAGGTATCCAAAATGTTTCTATCCATGCTCCATTGGTAGGTACTTCCTCAATATTAGGCCCTTGAATAGGAGGTTCTTCACTAATTTGAGCTTCTTGCCTTGGAATTTTTGCATAAGTATGTATAGCAATCACTTCCTTGTCCTCACATGATTCATCCAATAAAGTATCCCATTCATAATCCCGAGAATCATCACTATCTCCTTCGGATTCTAAGGCATTTATGTGAGGATAAAAATCTTGCATTGGGCTTGAACTTTCTCCTTTGCATTGAAAACCTACTCCAGATTTTTCATGACTTGCCCTCCAAATAGGTTCTATAGGTTCCAATAATCGCCTATTTCTTTGGCCTAAGGGTCCTCTTCCCTTGTATCCCATCTTTTGCATTATATCAAAGCCTTTTCCATATTGCTCAATTTGTATCTTTACATGTTGAATTCTTTCCATGGGAGTGTTGGAAGTATCTTCTTCATCATGGTAAAGCCATTGAAGGACGTCATCTTCTTCCTTATCCCATGCTACTTTGTTATCTTCCCTTACAAAATAGGAATTATACTTATGTTCTTTTGATGGTTTACCATGTGATTTTGGAGATGTGGGCATGTCAAATAGAGAAACAGAATATTCCCCTATCCCTTTTGAACTAATCTTGCATTGTTTTTCAAAGTTGTTCATCATTTCACTCATGTGTTGGTAACGATCTTTCTTGGCTTTTTCCTTTTCTTCTTTGGTAGGTTTATAGATTACTGTTTCCAATTTAGGTGCTATGTATGAACTTTCCATTGCATTTGGGCCCCCATAGCTCACTTTTTCCTTTCCCTTAGTTGGTTTCATTGAGCTAGCTTGAGGAGGGTGTGGAGTAACATTTATTGTTAGTTCCTTCATTTTAACATCCTCAACTGTGGTTTCTTGAATAATTCCTTCCCGGTTATGTGGAATGTATAACTCATGAGGAGGTTTGAGTGTATTGCAATATTGGAATGGGTTAGAGTCTCCTCCAACTATGATTTCTTCACCCATGTATGAAAATTTTATGCATTGGTGGTACGTGGATGGGACTGCTTGCATCTCGTGAATCCATGGTCTACCCAACAAAATATTATAAGTTAATTTCATGTCCAGCACTTGACAATTGGTGTCCTTCTTGACAGGTCTCACTTGGATGGGTAATACAATCATGCCCTTAGAAGCTCTTTTAGCTTCATCATAAGCTTTAATGGTGATTTTCTTTGTAGGGTCAATGCAAGACTCAGATAGACCTAAGGATTTGACAAGACTTAATGTGCAAATGTTGAGACCATCCCCTCCATCAATGAGAGCTCTTTTGACTCTATGCCTCTCGATTAAGACCTCTATATGCAATGGTAGATTTTGAGGATGGGTTATAGACATGTCATCTTGATCGGAAAATGAAAGACAATGAGGTGCTACAAGATGACCTACCATATGTTGAAACCTTTCTATTTCTAAGTTAGTAGGAACATGTGTCTCTCCTAGAGCTTTTTCCAAAATCTCCTTATGGTTTGGTGACAACTTCAATAATTCTAAGATAGAAATTTGTGCTAGAGTACGTTGCAATTGATCAACCAAACTATAAGGCCTTGCTACTGTAGAAGACTGTTTGACTACAATATTGGATGGTGGGATGTTAGTGCTTTTAGGAGCTATCCCTTGTAAGGTTATTCTAGAATTCTACCCTCTTGTAATGACATTTGATGCTTCCTTTTGAGGTTGTTCATTAACTATTATAGCATTAACAATGTGATCATAAGGTGGCGCAAAGTTGAGATTATTGGCGCTTTGCTTCTTGTTATTTGATGACTCTCCCTTATCATGTTTGTAAAAGGGTTGTTTGAATGCCATATGATCTTCATTATTGGGAGGTCCGTCAACGGTGATCGTGCGGTTATCAATTAAATCTTGCACCACATTTTTTAATTGCAGACATTCATTTATTGTGTGTCCTCAAATTCTGTGATACTCACAATGAGTATTGGCACTCCACCAACCAGGCTTATCATTTGGCTCGTAAGGCTGAATTTTGGGTAGAGTAATGACATTATTAGCCAGGAGAACCTTTAATGCCTTTTCAAGGGGTTCACCCAAGGGTGTGAAGTTCCTTGTGGGGGTTGGCCTCAAGTGTTTATCCAATTTAGTATTCCTTGAATTATCTCCTTGATTTCCATTGTTGGTGTGATTGTTGTTGGATGGTGCATTAGGGCTCTGATTGGTATTGTTCACTTGATTAGGTGTCCTTGTAAGAGCAAAAGGGACCACCTTCAAGTTACTAGATTCAACTACTCCATCATTCACAATTCCTTTATTGTTATTCTTATAACGACTGTTACTATTATACCAATGATTCTTCTGATTATTGCCATTGCTACCATTGTTGCCACTGTTGGGGTTGTTCTTATTATCTTTGTACAGTTTGAGTTCTCCACTTTTGACCAATACTTCCTCCGTGGTTACTCCATTTTCAATTAGATCTTGGAAGGTCTTCAGACATTGCATTCATAAGCGGTAGTTTAACTCATTACTCAAACTGTTTATGAAGATATCCATCTTCTCTTTTTTAGGCACACTTCTAGGATATCTTGCAAAAACTGTCCTCCACCTTTGTAGAAACGTGAAGAAGGCCTCTCCATCTTTTTGTTTTGTGTTGCATAATGTTATCATTGTGACATCATGTTTAATGTTATATGAGTAATGAGCCACGAATTTCGATGCTAACTCTTCAAAGGTTTTAATGCCGGAGGGTAACTTAGAAAACCACTCCATAGCCATGCCTCCTAAGCTTCATGGAAATAATCTCATTAAATATGTGGTATCATGCATGAACTCTAAGCTCAATGCACAAAACTCCCATAAGTGATCTTGAGGATCCGTTGTTCCTTCGTACTTGTCGTATTTAGGGAACACAACATTGATCGGGAATGGCACCATAACCAAGCTTTTATCAAATGGGAATGGGCACAATGCTTCTATAGAGAAAGGCTTGGGAGACCCGCTTTTCTTGATGTTGTCTAGTTGCATTTGAAATGCCTTGAATTGTTTGTTCATAATGTCTAAGGTACTTTCCTCATCTTCTGGTGTTCTAAGTTGGTTGATATCAAAGTCACGGGGAAGCTTGAGACCCTTTTGTGCTAAGTTTATGAAATGTTTTTCTCTATCTAGGTCCATTGCCTTTTCCATGAGCCTTTTAAATAAGGACATTGGATAGCCTCACTAACTCTTTCATTCATGGCATCTTCTGCCGTTAGTTCGGTGTTATTTTGAGTATAAGTTTGATTAACTCCGTGAGCATTTGGATCTACTCCTTCATTGTTAGTATTTCCTTGGTTATTAATATTGCTCTAGTTATTCATGTCATTGCCTCCACCATTGGCATTACCTTGGTTGGTGAAATCAATGCCACTATTATCCTTACCACCTAAACTACCTTGATACATCATGTTGTCTTCTTTTTCTTGTTCGGGTGACTTTTGTGGTACTCTAGGAGTAGTTTTGTTTCCAGGATAAGGGAACTCTTGTCTCAAATAAGTCCCGTTAGCTTGCAAGGTTTGCTTGATGTAATATGATCTAGTGAATGCAGGCATGAACCTTGGATGCACGTTAAGACTACTTGGATCTAATCCTTTGCAAAATTTGACAGATATGCAAAACAGGATTTTTGACCAGACTGTAAGTTGGATCAACGAAAACTCGAAAAAGGGTATTCAAATTGATATTCAAAATTTTTTGAATCTTCTTGGAAGTACTCTCTGTTTGACCTTTTATGTTTCTGGGTGACACTGAATCAAGCATAGGCATGACTAAAACTCCTTTAGGCGTGCACTGGTTTGTTGTTAGGTAGTCCTCTGTGGGTTTTTAGGCGACATTTTATTATTTCCAAGCGGGTTTCCAGTTATAACCAGGTGTGTCTCAAATGTTCTTAAGCTTGACTTCAGTGTGTATACGCATGTTTAAGAAAGTCACAGGCGTGACTAAAAGTTTGACAGGCGAGTTTATTTTGTGTATAGGCAACACTTCTCTGACCAGGGTATAATTTTTTTAGATTTTTTAAAACTTTTGATCAGGTATTTTTGAAAATTTCTTGTTTTGAAAATTAAAAACAAACGCAACACACACATAAAAGTCTCTAAACAACAACTAATGTGTATATTCTCGAATGTTTTCACAAGTATAGCACAATAAAAACTTCCAAGCAGCCTACCTAAAGTCAATTTTGGCTTGTAAACATGGCTCTAAAAGGTGGCTTTGCTATTTTAAATAGGATTTAGTAAATATTCCGTTCAAATGAATTAAAATCTCTCATCCCCCAAGTATGTTAAGGGGCTTCCCACATGCACCGAGGCACAATTTTGTGCAATCTGTAAAGACTACTAGAGGAAGTTCAAGAAGATTAAAATCCCTTTGTCATGCACCCCATTAAGGATACATGTGTTTCATTTTATAGTGGGTCAGATTCTCGCGGCAAAAGAAAGTGTATCCCACTTTGGGTTGTCCCTCTCACTAGCCTCGCTAAGGCAAATTTGGGAGGTGAGCCCACTAAATCTCTAGCATGTTCATTTTGCAAGGCAGATTTTGAATTTTAAGTAAATTTTTTGGGAGTTTGTTTCACCAAGAAGGTGAAGAGCATATCCCTAACTTTCCTTTTTATTCTCAAACACTTCAAACACTTAGTTCTTTTTCAACCTCTTGACAAGGAGGTTCTTAGAATTGAAATGTGTGGTTCAATTTCTTCCTTATTAAAGCTAGGTTTAAATGACAATGCCACAAGTTAAGGGAATGCAAGCTTGTTTAAGTAGAATACCTTTCCTTGTAGCTAGCAAAAGGCTAGGGGCATTTTTGAGTTGCTGATTTTCATTTTTCACTTACTCACCTTGGCAATTTGCTCCAACTCCCTCCTCCAACAAGTTAGTCCAACACAACCAATTCACAATGAGGGGAAACCAAACTTGCATGTACTCAATCAAAAGATTTTAATGAAAGAAGCTTTAATTTCAAGGTTCATAAATCCAATTTAGAGACACAAATTTTTGTTTATAAGCTTCAATCACAGCTAAATATTTCTCATATACCTGGACATCCTCATCTAGTGTGGATTCAAGGACAGCCTTTGTATGCACTTGATTCTCCTTCTTTATTTTCTTTGCCAATGCTTTTCCCTCTTTGTTGAACCTGCTTTCTGGCTTTTTCACTCTCGGATGTCTACTCATTTACTGGTTAACAACAAACATAAAGAGTCAGATTTTCAAATTTTTATCAAATTAAACATGAAAATAGAAAATTAAATGCAAGCAACATCCTCCAACTAATAGGCATGAATAAATCACTTAGAGGCGTGACTTTACTGATTACACGCAACACACTTCAGTGCATAAGCAACATCAATAATAGCACAGGCGGTAAATCACCTATGCAAAACGTAAACAGAATCCTAACTCCGCGGAAAATAGTTAATGCAATGCAATATTCAAAGCTTGTAAAGCGATAAAAATATCCTCAAAAGCATAATATTAACGATCAAAGGCATAATAATCTATGTTACTACGCGATAGAGAATTTCTCTTTAAGCGTGATATTAAGTGTAAAGCGCAATACAAGGAGGAAATTAACGCGACAAAAAATAAGTGATACGCGATACTTTCCTGTGTTTAGGCGTGATTTGAAGCTGTAAAGGCTGAATGCTTTGTCGTTTCAAGCGTGAGTTTTCAGCTAACAGGCGTAAGATCAGGCTTTCGAAGCGACACTGTAATGATTCCAAGCGTGAATAGATTTCCCGTAGATGTGACTTTAGCAAATTCTTGCAGAAAACACATGGAAACCAGACATAAACATATGCAAAGATGATTTAAATCACAAATTCATTAGTATTTGAGGCTCAATGCCCCACGGTGGGTGCCATTTGTGTGATGATATTATTAACCTTCATAAAATTACAAGATTAACTAAGAACAACAAGAATTAGAGTGAGCACTAATCTAATAAATGCACAATTAATCTATCAACATCCCATGGATCTCTAGAAAGAAGTGGTAAGTGAGCTCTCAGCTGCAAATCCTCACTAGTGACACCTCTAAAATGAGAATAATGCTGCTATGATGCTTCTAAATGCTTATTCTATGATGAATTTATGCTTAATCTAGCTCCATTGATAACAATGCAATGATAAAATGCTAAAATGATAACTCTAAATGCTCAAATGCTTCAATTGCTCTTAGAAGATGATCTCAATTGACTATAGTAACAATGCTTTTCAATTGAAATTCTAAGATGGAAATGCTCTCCAAAATGCCTCATACTTATAGTGATTTCCCAAGGGTAGGGGGTAGAGTGAGTTGATCATGGTTATGCTTGGGTAAGGTCAATTGGCTTTGCTTTGTCCATAAATTGGGGGACAAGGAGGGGACAATCATTTAAATGGTTTCAAAAGGCTAGACCATTTCAACAAAAGTGAGTGATTTGTGTCCATTTTGTCTCCAATTTACTTTGTTGAGGGAAATTATGATTTATTTATTAATTAATTAAAGTAATTAAATTTAGCCATGAAGGGTAAGAAGTTCATTTTGATTTTTGCTTTCAACAACTATGTCATTAATTGAATTTAATCAATTTTGTAGTGTTTTTCCCCTTTTCAAGATTTATTTAATCATTTAATCATTTAATTGAATTTTCCTTCGATTTGAATTGCCTTTGTTCCATTTATTGATTTTTCATGCTATTTTGATGATTTGATTGCCTTTGGCCAATTTTCCGTGTCTACACCTAACATCCAACCATGAGGGTTTTTCTAGATCCAAAGCTCACTTGTCCTCTCATAGCCCTCAAGGTGAGTAGATAATTCTCATTTTACTTTAGCATTTACTTTGGCACATTATATCTTATATCATGCATTGTTGGTTATCATTTCATTTGTTATTGCATAAGTGTTTTTCATACTTTACATTTCATATATATACATTTATGTTTGTACAGGCAAAACCCCAAAATCTCACCTTTTGCTAGATCATGCATTAGCACCCCTTCATCCTTTTGGGTTGTACTAATCATATTTGGTGTAAGGGTGGATTTTCTATTCCAATGTATATGGGAAGTGGGGATCTACCCTTTGTAAACATTTCCCATATCACAAAATTATAATCAATATTATTTGGAAGTAATATAGTTATGAAGAAGTGCAATTACGAAGAGGAGTGGTTTGATAGAGATATGTATCATCGGTATCCAAATGGTGCAAGCCCTTAACTAAGTAAGATATAAGAGGGATCACAAGAAATAGATGAAAGGTAAGTTTTGAATATTATAAAAATAATAAGATGGTATCATAGTGTGAGAGTCTATAAGGCTGTAATGTATCTGAGCTAGATGTTGAATTTACAGAATGTTATATAAGGATGGAAAACCATTATACAATCATGTGTGTGTGTGTGTGTGTGTGTGTGTGTGTGTGTGTGTGTGTGTGTGTGTGTGTGTGTGTATGTATATGTGTGTGTATACATATGTATATATATGTGTGTGTGTGTGTGTGTGTGTGTGTAGAGGGTTATAATTATAATTATATAGTTATATGTTATAAGAATATGTGTATATTTTGTAATACAAGAGGGATTTTAGTTGTAAAGATTTGGTTCTAGTTGTTATACATATGTTACATGCTTTATTAATCAGAGGTATTGCATCTTCAAGACATAAATGTTAGATTGTTCCCTCATGACAAGTGGATTTTATTTTGGCCTCTATACCTAATATTAGATCTAGTTATCTCTTTTTAGCTCATGCTCTCCCTCATAGAAATCTACTTTAGGTTCAGGATCTATCTTAATTATAGATTTGAATTCCTAGCTATCCCGTTATCTTGTAGTCCTTGCTCATGCTCTCCCTCATAGCATTTAACTTTAGGTTTAGGATCTAAATTTATTACATATTTGAATTCCATACTCCTTTGCCTTGTTAGGTTATGGCCATTATAGAAGATCTTACTTTAAGTTTCTGGATTAATAGAAATTTCTTAAGAAGCAATGTCTAAAAATACCAATAGATATGTTTCTGGATGTTTCTTAGTAACTAGGACATGACTGTAAGGATATGAATATTAGAATGAATGATAAGCACTATTTAGAGTCATCATATATCTTACAGCCATACTGAATTAATGCAAAGTGGGCAGTCGGAAGCCTTAAACAGTGAGCAATTGGTAAGAATTGGGGTACTCAATACACCAAACTATGAAGGTCAAGTGCCCTACACTTATCCCAAGTGTATAATGAACAAGGAGTGAGGTTATCACAACCCCAAATTCCAAGGATAACCTAATCACTAGGTTCCACAAGGTTCTAAGCACTAATGACCAAGGCTTGCTAAGGTGTTCCCTTCACCCAATAAGCAACCAAACCCCATGAAATGACTCACAAGACTAGGGGTGGCCTAAAATCACTATTCTAGCCTATTTAGGTCCTATTTGTTTAGTTCCAATGGTTCTTTCACTTACAAGCAACCCACACATACTAGTTGCTTCACAAACCAATGGCTAGGCTTGTAGCCTTTCCTAGAAGGAATTCTGAACATAAGTCAAAATACTTACACATGAGATATGAAATAGGTTGGAGATTCTAACACCCTTTTTGGCTTTATGTAACATATCCAATTACCAATATATGAAGTTAAATGGGGGATGCTGAAACAATAAAACTAGACTGGGCTAATAGGCCTAATTAGGTCTCCAATTGCACTACAAGTGCTCTTCCCTCCAAGCCAATGCACAAACCAATTATGGGAGCATGTTATGGCATATAAAAGGACTCATAATCCAGATTTTAGAGTCTTGGTGAATCCCCAACCGAGAGTTATGGTGACTGTTCTAAGTCACTGACTGGTGCACACATAGAGATGTACACCTAGGGCATTATGGCAAATCCACTCCCCTACAAATCCACACTTCTAACCTGAAAAATATGAAAATATATTGACAAAGGTTGAATTCCACCAAGGGGCATCAATTTCCCATGTTGGAATTGATCTAAACAATCAAGCCCTATTGGGAACCCTAGTTTTAGGCCTTCAATCCAGGCAGTCCCACTAAAAACCAGATAACTCACAAAATAGGATAGATTAGAACATGAGACAAATTGAAAATGAAATTAGATTCCAGGATCTAACTTTTGGTTTCATATTTTCATGCCCTCCTATCTGTACCTATCCATACACTTCAGTTCTCCTCGGGAATTACAGAGAAATGTTGATATTTTATTTATTCAAATTGCCAAATTACACATTGTTACCTTCCACCCACCTGAAAGGGCTTATGAAGGCTTCCCCCATCGGTTACAACTTAATTTCAAACCATATGACCATTGGGGGCTTTGTTTACAACTTTCAGCAAAAGTTGTCAAAGTTGTTAAGCAACTTTTACAACATTTTTGCAATTTTGCATTCTAGGTGACCAAACTTGGTCTAGACCTAATCTAGTGATCCAACATGGATCTAGAGTATTAAAAACATGAAAATTAAAAAAAATCCTAAGATTTTAGGCCTTCTGACCATCTTTGACCATAGTTGACCAAGGGCTTATAGTTATGCCAATC